>PVKC010017526.1:0-18042 GCA_004027635.1 Crocidura indochinensis | reverse complement strand
TTAGGCATTCATCTGTTAAAGGGCATCTCAGTTGTTTCCAGAGTCTTGCTAATGTAAATAGCGCCGCAATGATAGGGGTGTGAGGAAGGGATTTTTGTATTGTATTTTTGTGTTCCTCGGGTATATCCCTAGGAGTGGTATAGCTGGATTGTATGGGAGCTCAATTTCTAGTTTTTGGAGGAATCTTCATATCGCTTTCCATAAAGGATGGACTAGATGGCATTCCCACCAACAGTGGATAGGAGTTCCTTTCTCTCCACATCACCGCCAACACTGTTTGTTCTCGTTCTTTGTGATGTGTGCCTGTCTCTGTGGTGTGAGGTGGTACCTCATAGTTGTTTTGATTTTATGCATATATTTTCAAGATATAAAATATATATGATGAGCATGCTCTATATAATCTTAGTTCTTCACTTTTTTGCCATCATCTATAACATGTGATGACATGAGTTATCACTTGAAAATAGAACTGTGTGAATTATAGTGTGATTATTTAACCTATAATCTGATTGTTTCAGCTCCTGGATCTTTAGGAAATTCTTCATGATACCAGTATCTCTGTTGGAGAAATCTGTATCACAGGCTTTCTTACAAAGTCTAAGAAGATTTATCATAATGAGAAAGTTCTATTTTGTACACATCACCTTTATCCAGACTCATGAACTCTCTTTTTTTGTTTTTTTTTTGTATTGATTGATTTACTTTATTTTGCTAGATATATACTTCTACATATCAATCATCAAATTAATAACAATATTTTTGTGCCTAGATTATCCTATTTCTTTTCTCATAGATTGGATTTATAATTGGTAGCTGAAAACGTCTTGAGATGGCAAATGTTTATATAAATGTAGTCATTAACACATGAAATAGATGTCTCTCATTTAAATACTTTGTTTAGCAGATGTTCTTTTTTTATGAAGTATCTTTTTTTCTTTATTTTATCTTGATTACAAATATGATTGTGATTAGGTTTCAATCATGTAAAGAACACCCCCTTATAAGTTCCAGTACTTTCTGTGTGAAACCCCAAGGTCTCTTCATGTTCCATGAGAAGCCCTCTCTATTGAGGTTTGGAAACCTCTTTTGATTAGGGCCACTCAGGAAATCCATGTTTACTGGTACACATAGCACCCTGATGCTCTCCTGGAGATTGTGGAAAAGCAGATCACCAAACAGTAGACTTAATTATCACAATAATGTTATCATTGGGTAACCAAGGATTCTGCATCAAACTTAATCAAATATAAAACCAACAGTGGGTCTGAAAACAAAGGCACAGCTACCAGCACTAACATTTAAGGTCAGTACATCATGCTTATTTAAAAAAAAAAACTATAAAAATAGTCATTGATATTTTGTTTCCCATTGATTAATTCAGGTGGCATCATATGCTATAAATAACACTTTCAGGACAATGCTTTATGTCAATTTGGCTGACATTTCATGGTTGATAATTTACTTTCTGTATAAAGGTGAAAGCAAATAAATTTGGGGTTCAGGAGCAAGAAATATGAATTACATTTACATCTTTTCTGGCCAGAAATCTTGAGAAATCTGTATAATCATGCTAAGACTTATTTATTAATCTATAAAAATGGATCTGACACACAATTTTAATACTATGAAGATTAGAGAAATTAAAATAAAGTGACCCAAAAACCAATATATATATATATATATATATATATATATATATATAAAATGCCTAGTATGTTTCTAGGTGAGCAAATCAATAAATACTAGTTTATTACCTTAAAATATTACAAGAGTTTTTGCAGCAGTGCTCTTAAAGCATTATTTATTTTTTAAAGATATCTTATTGTGAGAAAATTTTCTCAGCTCTGGGTTTTGTACATAAAGTGTCAAGCTTGGGAAATTCAGAGTATACTTTAAATTAATCATTAGATTAAGAAGCACGAGGAAAGGAAATAAGGGAAATTCTTGCCAGCCTGGGAATGGAGGCAAACAAGTGGAAACATAAAGCTTTAACAGATATTACAGTGTAAGGAGTAGCTCCCCAAAAGACTCATTGAAAGACTTTAAGTTTCTTGTTTGACAAAGCATGGAGCATATGGTAGGCGAACAGAAGAGAGGATCTGAGTGTGGCAAGAGTTTCAAGCTTCTGAAATGAGGGGGCCAAAAGAACCGAGAGCCTCAACTGGCCAGAGAGATTATGGCTGAGCTAAAGCGGCTCTAGATTAAGGTTTCATCATCAGTATCCACCGTTCATTACCATTGATAGAGGATCCAGAGGCTTTCCCTCGAATCTACAGAAAGAGGTGTCATATATGGCTGACCCAAATATGGCGCCCAGAATCTGGTGCTGAGAAGGCTGGTGAGAGGTTCTGTGGTTTGATAGTCCTCATTGCTCAGTGTGGCAACGCTTGCTTCTTACTTGTTCCAGATGCCACTACAGGGCAATAGAAGAGTGGAGAATCCTGAGCAGAACATGATGATACTGGCATGGAGGTTGAATTAGTTCAAATTATGCAGTTTCTGCTTATTGCTAGAGGTATGAGTGGAGGTAGGGTGTTCTAAGGGCTACATCAAAATTAAATAAGTTTCTGAAACAAGTTGTTTTGGAATGAAGGACTGAGAGAGAAAGTTGAATTCTGTTGGAAAAATAAGGAAATATTAATTTCTTTCAAGGATTTATTGAGTCCAGTTGATCCTTAGGGAACATAAGCTAGAGAACAGACCACCTATCCCTTACTGTCTAAAATTTTTTTATAACCTTTGGCTCCTTCCAAAGATAATTTTAACAGCCTGTTGTTGGCTGTAAAAGTTACCGATCGCATAGATATACGAATAGCACATTGTTTATTAGTTACAAATATTTTTTACTACATATTGATAATAAAGAAAATTTGAGAAAATATTAAGAAAACTTAAAGCAAAGAAAAGTGTTTTTAAACTTCATTTTTGCAATTAATGAAATCGTAAGTTATTTCTGTTTTATTTTGTTTTGAGAGGAAGACACTCAAGAGGTGTTCAAGAATCCTTGGGGACCTCTCCCACCTTTCTCAGCCTACTCCAAACCAGTGTTTCACTGCTCTGGTTCAGAGATGCGGTATTACCCAGACCATTTCGAGACTCTCACATTCTCCAGGGCTTCACCCAGTGATGCTAGATGTGGAGGGATCACATGGTGCTAAGATTGAACTGGGGTCACCTGAATGAATGGAATTTGTTACCTGTACCATCTCTCCAGGACACCGTGAATTTGCATATTCTCTTTACATTTACATCAAATTTACATACTCCCATAAAATTAATGCCTGCTATTCAATTAACAGCTGTATAATTTTTCTTTTATTTCTCTCTCTCTTTTTAGTGGGAGCACATACAACTGGGCTCAAGGATCACTCCTGAATATGCTTGGGAGACTATAAGTGTTATTGGAGACTACCCAGGTCAGCTGTGTTTTTTTGACTTATATAATTTTTAAACATAGGGCCTACACATAGCAGTGTTTGGCATCCTGAACGCTGTTCCTGATGATACTCAGCCTGACAGTGATATTGAGGGCCTTGTTTTAAGGTACCATAGGGCATGATCTGACAGTGCTTGAGAGATCTTTGTGGGCCCTGGAGTTGAAGCTGGGACTGGAGCTTCTGTTCTGCCACTTCGAAACATATGTTCATGACCAGTGTCATTTTATACCTGCTCCCGACACAAGACTTCTTTCCACTTGAGTTGGTTAACAGCAGCAGGCTTTTCTAATTCTTTAGTAGCAAGGACGTAGCACCTTTTGCTATGTCTCACTTATCTCTTTTGCTTGCTCTCTTGAAAGAGCTGGAGGCAAGATTTGTGTTGTACTTTAGTCCATTTAGATAGGACATGACAGATGTTCATTAAATATTTGTCAAATCATTCAATGCCTTTTGCTTTATTACTGGCTTACAAGATGTGCTTTCACAAAAATAACTGGCAGGAATCTTTTGCACAATCCAGTCTAGTGACACAAAAAACATCTATAAACAAATACATTAACATTGATCTAGAGACCCATATTTAGAAGAACTGAATGTAGTAAAGTGACCATCTTGTGTAAACAGGGAGCTGCCTAGAAATCACAAAACTTTTCACAGAACAAGAGCGCACATTTGTGTTAAATTTGATGTCTTATTATACTCTGTTTCAGTAAAGTTCAGAATTTTAAGTGAAAGCAAGTAGAAAAACACTAATTATTAAAATGCAGCACATTAATTAGAATTTAACACTCTGTGGAAAAACTAGTTGCTGAAAGGGGATAAAGTGGCATGCATGATACTCTTGAACAATAGTGCAAACAACAGTGCCAAAAAGGAAAAAGAAATGGAAAGCAAGAGAGAGAGAAGCAAAATATCTGCCCCAGTCAGACAGGGGGGATGGGAGGAGAACCATTGGTGGTGGGAAAAATGCACAGGTGAAAGGTGACACTGTATGACTGAAACTCAAGTATGAGCACTTTTGTAACCACAGTGCTTAAATAATTTATCAAAAAAAAACCCACAGATCATTGTATTTAATAAATATAGTGAATTGAAAGTATTGAATTGCTATGGTTTATTTTATAGATAAGTAGATAAACATTTTAATATGTGTATTGAAATAATATTGGAAACTATGGGCAGCACAAAAATGGCACAATACCACAAATCTTATTGCCTTGGATGAGGCTAAAGTAGGTAACTGAATCCAAGAGATAAGTTTATTTGAAGGATAATGTTAAATAAATAAAAGCACAGTTGGCTTAGTTGTGGGAAAGCTGTGCGGTTGTTCTGGGGCCACAGAGCTTTGGGATGCTCAACATTAGCACAAGCTTCAGAAAAAATTCCATTATTTTCTGATTGTTTATTTTGGAAAAGATTAGACAGAAGTGATGAATTGCCTGTTTTGGAGTTTCCTGGTTCACAATGGGAGTAATTCCCCCCATGGAGAAAATTATGGGGCCAAACCAGCTGCCAGGATACAAAAGGTACTGATAAAGTCTTGCCCTCCATCTTGGGAGCATTGATTTTCGACACTAGCTTTGACATGAAATCATTGCATGACTAAAAATTTTCTCCCCTTAGTAGGAATACCATCTAGTCTAGCCTTTCTGGAAATCAATATGAATATTTCTCTAAAAACTTAAAATCAAACTTTCCATTTGGTCCAGTAATACTACTCCTAGGGATATATCTTAGGAACACAGAAACAAAATGTTCATTGCAGTACTATTTACAATAGATCTGGAAGCAATCCAGATGCCGGCAACAGATGAATGGCTAAAGAAACTGTGGTACATTTACACAATGGAATAATATGTGGTCATTAGGAAAAATGAAATCATGAAGTTTGCTTATATATGATGGACATGGAAATTATTATGCTGAATGAAATAAATCAGATGGATAGGGATAGACATAGAATAATGCCATTCATTTATGTGATATAAGAAAAATAAAGACAGTATGGTAACAATATCCAAAGATAACAGTGATGAGGAACAGAAGGACCAGTCCATAGTTGGAACCTGCCACAAAGATCAATGAATGAAGTTAGAGAAAAGTCAACTATGACAATGATCATTGTATTGTTGTTATGTTTTATTTCCTTTTTCCCTTTCTTCTCTTATATTGATACTTACAGCCTCTAGGGAGGACTCCTCCCATTTTTTGCTTATTTGATTTTTGATTCATTTTATTTTTTTCTTTCCCTCAAACAGAACCACATAATTTGAACCATCATGTTCCACCTAACAAATTGAGGGGGAAATAATGGAGGGTACCAAGACCAAACAGTCAGATGAACATTAAGTAGAAACAAACAATGATAAGACTTAAACACCAAATCCAAAGCCAACGACAACAGAATTGATCGATACCCAATCTAGAACAAGCTATACACAGAGGGGACCACTTATACTAGCAGCCCTGGAGGTGGGGTGGAGGGACAAAGGAGAGGGATAGGGATGCATGCTGGGACCAGGATGAAGAAAGGACAACATTGGTGGTGGGAATGCCCCTGATTCAATGTCACTATGTACCTAAAATATTACTGTGAAAGATTTGTGATCCACTTTGGTAAAAATAAAAATTATTATAAAAAACATTAGGATATAGAAATAGGACATTTATTCCTTCATTAGCATCCCTTACGAGCCTCCATGTTTTCTAATTCTGCTGTGTCCATCCATTACTAGAATTGGAATAAGATAAGAGATAAGCATAAGCTTTCAAGTTAACTTTGGATTTATTATGGAACATTAATTTGGTTCAAGAATAAATAAAATCATTATCAATAGCTAATACTCAAAAATATACTTAAAATAAATGTGTAATTTTAGTTCTTATATGATTTAGGTACTCTGTATTTTTAATACTTATAATGATTAGAATAATTACTATTCATTAGCATTTAATTTTGCTATCTTTTGTTGTCAAGGCAATGTCTTACTCTACTTAATTACTAAACAGGAGAAAAAAAGTACAGTTTCTTATCTAAATAATTGGTCTTGCATTATACACTTATAAAAGTTTTGCTTGCTAGTTGCCATTAAATATAATTATAGCACTCTAAAAGATAGATTTAATTGTAATTTAAAGCAAAGCAAAGAAAAACAATAGATATTTCACATATATGAAGCACTCAATTAATGAAGTTAACTGTTATAAAACTGTTTACATATATATAAGTATATTAGTATTAAAGATATTATGATAATGTATTTGTGTGCTTTAATAAGATAGAAATAATGGCATCTATTTTATTAAACTATTTATATGATGCCATCTTTGTATTTTAGGACTTTGCTTTAAATATAAATTAGCCTATTTTATTGTGACTATTGTTTACATTCACTCCTTTCATGTTTTTTCTGGTTCATTTCTTTTCTTTTCTTTCTTTTTTTTTTGTGGTTTTTGGGTCACACCCGGCAGTGCTCAGGGGCCACTCCTGGCTCCATGCTCAGAAATTGCTCCTGGCAGGCACGGGGGACCATATGGGGCACCGGGATTCGAACCAATGACCTTTTGCATGAAAGGCAAACGTCTTACCTCCATGCTATCTCCCGGGCCCCTTCTTTTCTTTCTTTCTATTATTTATTTATTTAGTCTTTTTGAGTCATACCTGGCAGTGCTCAGGGGTTACTCCTGGCTCTGCACTCAGAAATTACTTCTGGCTTGGGGTACCATATGGGATGCTGGGGATCCATTCTGAGTCAGCTGCATGCAAAGCAAATGGTTCATTTCTCAGAAGATTTGTTAGTGTCCCATACAGATAGTGTTCTGGAAGACTTCCCCAAATTCCTTTCATGAAAATCTTTAGACAACTCAGTTTAAAACAAAGGAAACTTATAGACTCTTTGCATGTCTTTATACAATGAACATAGAGATGCTTATGAGCTAAGTGTCTATTAGTAACTAACTGGGAAAAGGAGCTGTGTAAGCATCCTTACATTAAATAGTATTTAATTATTTTAAAAGAAAAATTATATCCCTTTGTGACAACATGTATGGAACTTTGAGTGATAATGCTAAGTGAAACAAATCGTAAAATAAAAAGAAATAGCAAATAGTCTTATATGTGGAATATATTTCGGATTACCAATATTTAGTAATTAACCTTGTTCTTTGTCATTTTGCATGCCATCATTTATATGTAGGGAAAGTTCACACAATGAACTTACTTCGTAAAATCTGAGTATAGAAGATTGGAATTGTGTTAGATACTTTCAAATTACCTCCAGATAAATTTTTGAACCTTTTTTGCTCATCTTGGCAAACTTAGTGTATTAGAAAACAATGATCAGGAGTTTTTCCTATGCTAAATTTTTCTCCCTGTGGGTAGTTCCTTCTCCATTCTCCTCTACTTTCCAATAAGCTTTCCTATCTTCTGAAGAAAGAAGAAAAAAGCTTTCCTAACTTCTGAAGAAAAAAAGAAAACAATGAGCAGGAAACAGAGAAACACAGTGGCCATCTTAAAAGTCTCACGAAGTAGGAACACAGACATGCATAAATTATGAAGCATTGTTCTAAAAACAAGGCAATACTTGAAGCACTCAGACATTGGAATCAGACAAACTGAATTTGTGGCCACATCCTTTGTTACTTGCATGACTGTGAGCAGGTGACAAAATAACCTTTTAGTTTTGTCACTTATAAGATTGTGGTGAAAACAGTATCTTCCTCACAGTATTATTCTGAGAAATAACTAGTTCTTAGCCTAGTGTTTGAAAATAATTTATTCTTTAGTAAATAATGATCAGTTACAAATTATCTTGCTATGATTTGAGTCACTTACACTGTACAGGATTTGAAAGTATTTGGTCCTCTCTATATTTTGAAAATTATTAAGGAAGACTTTATTTCTTCATTGGGGTTGTAAAAGGAAGCTATAATTCACAGATCCACTTGCATGTCTATAGAATCTATGTAAAGGGGACAGAGATGACTCTGTATGGGACCTGAATGAATGCCAGTTCATCAGGAATTTTCTTTTTTTTTTCTTTTTTTTTGGGGGGGTCAAACCCGGCAGTGCTCAGGGGCCACTCCTGGCTCCATGCTCAGAAACCGCCCCTGGCAGGCACGGGGGACCACACGGGGCACCGGGATTCGAACCGATGACCTTCCGCAAGAAAACCTCCTAATGATTCATAAAAGAAACGGGAAGCCAAGGTGGAAAAGGGTGGAGTGGCTTTGGGTGTTCAGCATTCCTAACCACTTCAGACTACCGCCTGAGTGTGTGGCAGCATCAACTTTAAGACAAGGCGCCTGCCCACCCACCTTCTCTGGACTACTTCACAAACCAAGTCGAAGGAAGAAAAAGACAGAATAGGCAACATGTAAAACAACATTTTCCTTTTTAAGTTTATGGCAGCAAGCAAGCTTTTCTATTTGGAGGGTATAATCATTTGGACATTTTAAATATGATTGGAGGGACTGAAGCAACAGCATAGTCAGAAGGGCACAGGTGGATCCAGGTTGGATCCCCAGCATCTCATATGGTCCTCCTAGCTAATCTGGAATAATTCCTGAGTGCAGAGCCTGTAGTAACCCCTGTAGTAAGCCCTGCCAGGTGTGGCCTCCAAACCAAAATAAATAAGTAAATAAACTTAAAAATATGACTGGGTTATAGAAGTAATGCATGTGGAGCTTGGTAAGACCAGTTCTTATACCTATGTTGCTGATGAAGGAACTGAGATCACAAGATCACAGTGGAAAGGAAAAGGATCAAAAATGGTGAGAAAGAATAAATTATTTAAACCCTGTTCAAAGGGAAAAAACAGAGGCTAGAGTGATTTTATCCAGGTCTGATGCTTGGCACCCCATATGGTCCTGTAAGCACTGCTAGGAATAATCCCTCAGTAAGCCAGGAGTAACTACTGAGAACAGCCTATTGTGGCCAGAAAACAAACAAACAAACAAACAAAAAATAGAAGGGAAAGGCAAAGTCTGTTTGGGGAACCAAAGGAAGGAAGTGTCAGGAACAGGTTTTACTTAACAGAAGGTCATTAAGTTTCAAAAGCTGTTTAGTGTTTTATGGGGATGTTTCAGAAATCAGGGTCATATCTGCAAGAAGTATTTTGAAAACTAGAACAAGTCCAGAGATAACAGGAATTGTGTCTGGTGCTCTTTCAAGAAGCTTCCTTCCAATTCAGAGCATTTAAATAGGCTTCTTTTAACCAGTGAAAGAAAGCAAGGGTCCTTATTACTCAGCAATTTAGTCATTTACATTCAGTAAATTCAGATAATTTCAGAAACCTACAGAATTCCCCTCCCCCTTATAATTATGACTAATGAATATTTTAGAGGAAGGTGATGGCAGTGAAGGGCATTTGTAAGTCAAACACTGTCACCATGTTTGTTTTTTCAGTGGCCTGCACTAAGGATTAAACCCAAGGCCTGTATGTGGGACGCATTCACTGTGCCACACCCTCATTTAGCAAAACTTTATTACTTTGTGTTTTTAGGAAAATCATTGGAAATGTCTCTGTGTTCTTATATAAAAAAACAAGAGACTGCTGCTTCCTGGGAGCCAGGAGGTTCTGCCAACATGGGGTTTGGCAGCCCTCCGCCATGCCAAAGGCCTCTTTAACAAGGCCTAGGAAGGGGTGCGGGACATGGGTCACCCCAGCACCTCTACCTTCTTCCTCTGGAACTCCAGGGCTTCCCCTGGACCAGCCAGCGATGTGGGTCCCTTGGAGGAGCATATTGGTTACCCTAGGCTTTTCCCATTTCCCTCCCGGCTCCAGAGGAAGGGTTCAGGTGGGGGCTTTGACCTTCCGGCCTTCCAGTTCTGGAAGGACCTTCTTCCTTCCTGGGAGCCGGGAGGTTCTGCCAGCATGGGGTTTGGTAGTCCTCCACCATGCCAAAGGCCTCTCTAACCAGGCCTAGAAAGGGGTGCTGGACATGGGTCACCCCTGCACCCCTCTACCTCCAGTGAGGTGGGAATAGCAGCACAATAGGTTCTTGTTTCAGGAAGTCCCAGGGAAGTTTTCTTACTAAACCTGTTCATTGTGAAAGATGGACATTGTAAATATATTGACAAAAAATTGGATATCATTGTGTTTAATCTGTTTGTCATAATCTGAAAGCCGCTCAGGAGCTTATTTTATTCCTTTACTCCCTGACTCCCACCACCTATTACCCCACATTTGACTATTTTTATGTACTAATGATTTTTGTTTTGGCCAAGGGGGATTACATATCTTTCACAGCAATTTTTTGGGTGAAGTCTGAACAAGTGGACGGCATGGCTCCACGCTGTAGGCTTTTGGGCCAAGCTAAGGGGAAGATGCAGCCTCGGTTACCCCCCACAGCTTTCTCTCTCCTTCCTTACGGTCCTCAGGGTTATTCCTCAGGGTTCCAACAAGTGAGTTCCGGAGAGGAGCAATTTAAAGGAGACCCCAGGCTTCCTTGTTCCTGCAAGGGGCTGGGAGGGAACTGGTGAATTTCCAACTTCCAGCAATTAGGAAGCAAATGCCTCTATGGGAGTCGGAAGCTTCAGCAGGCAACACGGGAAGGACATGGCTCCATGTGCTCTTCGCTTGTCCAAATCACAGATCAAAATGATGTCTCGGAAACAACACCCTCCCTCTTGACCATTTCTAAAACATACAAGGGACACGTGTATCTCCTTTGTATATCTCAGATGTATTCCCTTATCATCCATAACTCTTTCTGAACATCCTCATATAGTGACAATTTTGCCCACTGGTTTTGTTATGTGATTGTTTGATTTTCCCCTTTTGAGATCTCTTTTATAAGCAATACTGGTAGAAGAGTATCTCTGTATAGATTTCATGTTTGAACCAGTTTACAGGTAATGTTGGACTTTATTCATTGGCCCCCAGATGCACCAACAATATCTTGTGGCATTGCTTCTCTTTTGCATAGGCACATTAAAATGGGAAAATAATACACATGCAAACAAGTTCTTATCTAATTGAGATGGAGACATAAATTTGGTAATGCAACTAGGCCTTATACCCTGAACATTGGCATAATGATTTCTTAGGCCTCAGAAGAATGGGCATTGCTCACACAACCCTGAACAATGGATACCATCTATGGAAACAACCACAATTGTCTATAATATTACCAGGATCCAAGCTTCTACCAGGGAAGACCTACCACTGCTACCCAGACGACTCAGTAATAGCCTGCTTGCAGGGCAGATCACTCTGCATTTAATGGTATGCTGAAACTAGAGGATGCTCCACATCAGCCTGACATCAATGAAAGGAATGCACAGAATCCAGTATCTTGAAATATAAGAACCTGATACCTACAATAGCTAAAGTGTGAAAAAGTTTCACTGGGACCACGGAGAATGACTCGGGTTGGACAAACTGGTATGCCTGGAACCCAGAGTCAGTCTTATGCCAATAAACTTCTAGGGTGAAGCCTTTTGGTAATCAGGTCAAGGATTTTTTTCTGTTTTCCCCATATTTTTCTGGACCTATGCAAACAACAGGGATTGCCACTATCATACCTTTACTATATTTTTTTACTCTTATCCTTTAAGGAAAAAAATACAATTACTGAACTTAAAAACAAATAACTTTAGTAGAATGCCTGCCTCAAATACAGGCAGGGGATGGGAAGGGGGAGGGGAGAATGTTACACTGGTGAAGGGGGGTGTTCTGTTTGTGACTGTAACCCAACTATGATCATGTTACTTAAATAAAAAATATTAAAAAAAAAGAAAACAAGAGACTGCTAACTGAATAATATGTAGATAGAAGTGCTTTGCTAACTTGTTGATCTAATTAAACTATTTAAAGATGAAAATATTAGTGAAACAAATATGCAGAGGAGATTTCTAAGTGCAGAAACATTTTACAAATAATTATTTCATTGCAATGCCAATTCAGGTTATAACTAGAATCTCAAACAATTCATTTCTTAAATGTGTGTACAAATCAGAGATAATCCCTGGACTTTCCAGGTGAAAAAGAAAACATCTAGCTTAGAGGAGCCATGTAGGTCACATTACAAAAGAAGCAATCTTTTATTTATTCACTTTGGTATGAGGGAACCTCCTGATATACTCAGGGTCCAGTTCTGGGGGTGCTAATGGATAGCGTATATAGTGTCAGGAACCAAGCCAGGTTCAGTTACATGTAGGGCTAGCGCCTTAACTCCTGTGCTCTCTGCAGACCATATTTACTTTACAGAAGTTTCAAGTATGCATCATTGAAAAGCAATGCATAAAGCACATTACATTCACCATCAGAAGTGAGAGAGACTCTTGCAGTAAGCTCTAAAATGACCAAGACACTTCTTGAAAGTCTTTTTAGTTAAGCTAGAATTTACGTTATCTAGTTCAACATCCTGAAGCAAGAATTCTAGCTTCAGCACTTTTTATTAACAAAAACATATTCAAACTATTCCAAATTTTCAAAACTAGTTATCCTCATTATAATGCACAAATATTTAAACTAGTACATACCCCATAGTCATGCTATAGTAACCATAAATTGTTGTCATTGTTGTGGTTGTTTTATATTCAATCACTAGAAGTCAGTACTTGAAAAGAAAATACTTGTCCAGACCACACAATGATCTTGCACTCTAACTGGGAACCAGGCTTTCCCATTCCAGGTTAGTTCTCTTTTCGTCAAAATCTCTCTGCTTTACAACTAGCAATGTGTTCATAGATAAAATTTGCCTTGGCAATTTGTTACTAATTTTTTCACCCTAATGCAGCTTCAACCAACTTCCACTCAAATATCTCTATGTCTCAGTCCTACCCTGTCCACTTTCACAAAAACGTAGTAAGTTGCAAAGAGTTGTCATATGGACCTACTTAGAAACTGCAATATTGTAAAACTCCAGGCCTTCTGCAAGATTTACTACTTCCCATCTCTGAGCTTTTATTTCCCCATTTGT
Organism: Crocidura indochinensis; assembly: GCA_004027635.1. Taxonomy (NCBI): domain Eukaryota; kingdom Metazoa; phylum Chordata; class Mammalia; order Eulipotyphla; family Soricidae; genus Crocidura; species Crocidura indochinensis. The sequence goes on along the minus strand of PVKC010017526.1, from coordinate 4,678 downwards.
AAACTGAGAAGTATCTAAAAAGATCAATAAGAAATTGATCATTGCAGGAAAACTGGACATTAGTGAGGAAGATAGAATAAAAGATCAGATCTTTGTACCCAAAGATTTTAGTTTATTGCAAGAGGCAGAAGTATAGTTCAGTGTAAAATTGTAAGAATTGACAAAAAAGAATTATGATCAGTTGTGAGGTAACATATTATTAACCAAAATTTGAATTAATGGGAAATAACTTAAAAATATAGTTTGTCACAAGAGGTTGGAGAAATATGACTTGATAGAATTGATCAAATTGATAGAATTGTAAGAATTGATAAAATAAAACGCACAATATTAAAACTAAAAGAGATAAAGTTTTAAAATGTATATTGCAATCTCCTAGAGAACTACTAGAATTTTAAGTATAAATAAATAATAATAACAATGACAATATGGTAATAATAGAGATATTGCTAAAGTTTCAATAGATAAATTAAGTTGGAATTCTGCAGGTTAAGATATGGCTCTGTGGTAGAACATGTACTTTGTTTGAGGCCCTGCTTTAATCCTCAGCACAGCCATTTGACAACATAAAAGGAATTCTAAAACAAAACAAAACAGTAAAACCTATTAGAAACCCATTATTAAAAACTGTTATCTCAAAGGAAACCAAAAGTGAAAACCAAATGCAAAGTCAAAACAAAACAAAAGTGAAAGGAACCAATATAAAATAACGGGCCTAAAACTCCTTAAAGATGTGGCTGTGCTTATGTCCCAAGGAGAACAGATTGGAGGTCATCTGGGGGATGCTACTGCAGTTTGCAGGAGTAGAAAGATTCCATTTACTAAGCCTGGATAATTGGCCTGGTTAGGCCTCTGTTTATTCTTTTGTGATGCTCTTAATAGGTCCTTGCATAATTAATTTCCTCACCCACTTTATTCAGGCACACATAGGTGCAGTTAAGGTGGGAAGAATCTGCCCCTGCTGTGTGATTACCAATTAAGAGAGACTATGTGTGTTGCCTGTGCATGTTTCTCTGCTATTCTATCTCCTGAACGTCTCCGGAGTGGGCCCAGAAGGGCCCAGCAAAATCAATCTCCTAGAGGCTCCATAAGAACATGACCACTTCACTTCGTTTCACAACCGTGTGCTCTTTCTAACAAATGAACCCAACTATAATATGCAGAAAAAAATCACACTACAAGTGTGACAATGGGGAAACCTCACAGGCTAACACTATGCACAGAGAATGAAGATGACCCAAAAAATACCAACAATCTGATTAACCTCTGAGATAAGTTTAGAATAGAAATATGGAGTTCCTCATGGAAATCAAAGGAAACAGCTCTAGCTGAACAGAGCACAAAGACAGAAATCAGAAAACTCCAAACTGAAATAACAGATCTGAAAAACACAATAACTGAACTAAAAAAACTCAATAGAAAATCTCTCCAGCAGGGTAACAGCAGTTGAGGACAGAATCAGTGAACTGGAAGATCAAATGCAGAACAACTCCATACAGCAGAAGAGATTGAAAAGAACCTTAAGGCAAATGATCCTACAATGGAAAAAGTACTCAAAGAATGAGAACAGATAAAAATAGAAATCTTTGATAAACTCAACAGAAACAACATAAGAATCATTGGAGTCCCAGAGGTCCAGAAAGGAGATCCCCAGGAAGAATCAACAGTCAAAGACATCATCACAGAGAAACTCCCAGACCTAAAGACTGCATGCAATCAAATCCTGCAAGCCCTAAGAGTACCAGCTAAAAGCAAAACGAAGAAAAATACCCCAAGACACATCCTAGTCACAATGATGAATCCTACAGATAGAGATAGAATACTGAAAGCAACAAGATCAAAAAGGGAAATTACATTTAAAGGAACGTTTATAAGATTTACAGCAGACATGTCGCAAGTAACTTTCAAGGCCAGAGACAGTGGTGGTATATTGTGACAAGACTGAATGAAATGGAGGTTTCACCTATTATACTGCACCCAGCGTGACTCATGTTCAGGTTTGAAGGAAGGATACATAGCATGGATAAGCAACAGCTCAGAAACTTCACAGATGCAAAACCAGCCTTATAGGAAAAACTGAAAGGTCTACTTTAAGACAAGACAGACAAACAGACACACCAAATTTATACAAAGAGATGACATTAAATTCATGACAATCCTCTCCGTCAATGTCAATGGACTAAATGCACCAGTTAAGAGACACAGAGTGGCTAAATGATCAAAAAGATGAACCCAACCTTCTACTGCCTAAAAGAAACACACCTGAATAGTCAGAACAAACATAGACTCAAAATGAAAGGCTGGAGGAAATCATACAAAAAAACAACACCCTTTAAAAAAGATGGGGTGGCCATAATAATATAAGACAACACTTTAGACTCAGAAAAGTTGTAAGGGACAAAAATGGACACTTCGTACTAATCAAGGGATATGTGCAACAGGAAAAAAAATCACACTACTAAACATATATGCACCCAATGAGAGACCATCAAATTATTTAATACAATTATTAACAAATTTGAAAGATGAGTTCAATAACAACACAATAATTGTTGGAGACCTCAACACGGTCCTGCCAACACTTGATAGGTCAGCCAGACTGAAACCCAACAAAAATATACTAGCCCTGAAAAGAGAAATGGAAGGAAGAGGCCAAGTAGGGTACTACAATCCCCAAAAACTGGGATACTCATTCGTCTCCAATGTGCAGAATAGACCACATGCTGGCATATAAAACATGTATACATAAAATCAAGAAGATAGAAATTTTGCTAACTACCTTCGCTGACACAAGGCTCTGTAATTATATGTTAACTACAGAAGAATGTTAACAACTGGAAATTAAAAAGCCTATTAGTGAACAACCAGTGGGTCCAAGATGAAATCAAAGAAGAAATTAAAACTTTCCTGGAAACAAATGACAATGAAGACACAAACTACCAGAATCTATGGGACACAGCAAAAGCACTACTGCCTAATGATGCAGCTCATAAAATTAGAAAATGATCAACAAAAGGAACCAAAAATAGGGAGACAAAAGGAAATAACAAAGCTTAGAGCAGAAATCAATTAAGTGACACCCCCCCTCCCAAAGTCCAAAAGATCAAAGAAAGCAGATGTTGGTTCTTTGAAAAATTAAAGAAATCAAACAATATTGATAAACAAGATAGGCAAAACTCACAAAGATGGAGAGAGAGAAAATTGATAACCTGTATTAGAAATGAAAAGGGGGAGATCACTACAGATATTGCAGAGATTCTAAGGATAATCAGAGACCACTTTGAGAAACTCAATGCCACCAGATATGAGAATCAGGAAGAAATGGATAAATACTTAGACTCTTATAACCTTCTATGGTTGAATAAGGGAGATATAGCATATCTAAACACCCCCCATCACCATTGAGGAAATTAAAATGGTAATCAAATGTCTGCCCAAAAAAAAAATCCCAGGCCCAGTTAGATTCACTAATGAATTCTTTCAAATCTTTCAAGAGGAACTACTACCAATACTGACCAGGCTCTTTCATGAAATTGAAAAAAACGGGAACACTTCCAAACAGCTTTTATGAAGCCAACATCACCTGGATACCAAAATCAGACATAGATGCGGCCAAAAAAGAAAATTGCAGACCAATATCCCTGATGAATACAGATGAAAAGATCCTCAACAAAAAACTGGAAAATAGCATATAATGCCTCATCAAGAAGATCATTCACTATGATCAAGTAGGTTTTATCCTAGGAATGCAAGGATGGTTTAACATCCGTAAATCTATCAACATAATATGCAACATCAACAAGACAAATAAAAATCACATGATCATATCAATAGATGTAGAAAAAGCATTCCATAAAATTCAACAGCCATTCTTGATAAAATCTCTCAGCAAGAGAGGAATGAAAGGAACATCTCTCAACATAGTTGAGGCCATCTTCCACAAGTCAATGGCAAATATCATCCTCAATGGAGGAAAACTAAAAGCCTTTCCTCTAAATTCTGGTACAAGACAAGGCTGGCCTCTCTCACCACTGCTGTTCAACATAGTACTGGAAATACTTGCTAGAGCAATTAGGCAAAAAAATAATAAAAAAGATATCAAGGGAATCCATATAGGAAAAGAAGCAGACAAACTTTCACTGTTTGCAGATTATATGATACTCTACTCAGAAAATCCTAAAGACTCTACCAATTTATTTATCATTTCTAAAAATCCTCTAGAAGCAATAGATTCATATAGCAAAGTGGCAGGCTACAAAACTCACACACAATAAATCAATGGCCTTTTTATACACCAATAATGATAGGGAAGAAATGGACATTAAGAAAACAACCACATTCACATTAGTGTCACACTAACTCAAATATCTTGGAGTCAATTTGGTCAAAGACATGAAGGACCTATACAAAGAAAACTATAAAACACTGCTTCAAGAAATAAAAGAGGACACTAGGAAATGGAAACGCATTACCTGCTCTTGGATTGGCAGGATTAACATTATTAAAAGCATTGTACAGATTTAATGTGATTCCTCTAAAGATACCCATGACATTTGTCAAAGAAGTGGATCAAACACTTCAGAAATGGGAGGCATTACTTTCCCCGATTTTAAACTGTATTACAAAGTAATAGTTATCAAAACAATATGGTATTGGAATAAAGAGAGACCCTTAGATC
>PVKC010017525.1:0-20162 GCA_004027635.1 Crocidura indochinensis | reverse complement strand
TAAGAAAAACAATCCACTGAAACATTGGGGTTAACTTAAACTAGTATACATATGCATGGAACTAGATAAATGTACTTTGCCCTCAATGTTTAAGGAGTTACATAACTCTAATGTATTTAGATTATATTGTGTGCTGCTAAAAAATAGTATGTACTACAACTGGGGATTTGAGGGACAAAGTAATTGTATTGTACATGGGTTCACCTTTGTTTTTCTTAATGCTCTTTGGCCGAAAGTTCAAGGCTGGGATATCATCAATGGGACTACCGAGAATTCTGTTTATGGGTGATTGTGCTTCCACTGTAACTTTACCCTGCCCTCTTTCTTTGCATCTTTGTTGTCATAATTAAAATAAAAATTAAAAAAAAGAAAACAAGGTTCTGAAGCAAAGTAAATAAAAAAAAGAATATTCGAGGGACTCAAAGAAACCATGAAAGAGACAGCAATAAGACTTATGAGTATGTGAGTAGAAATGATAAAACTTGAATCAAAAATGATAGAACTGAAAAACTTTTAGATGAAATGAAAAACTCAGTAGAGGGCTTCATCAATGTTACAACAGCTACTTTGACAGAATAAATGAACTCAGATATGAATTGCAGAAAATCTCCCAATCTAAGAAGATGAAAGTAAGTCTTGGGGCAGGAGAGATAGCATGGAGGTAGGGCATTTGCCTTTCATGCAGAAGGTCATTGGTTAAAATCCCGGCATCCCAAATGGTCCCCCGTGCCTGCCATGAGCGATTTCTGATCATGGAGCCAGGAGTAACCCCTGAGACCCCCGGGTGTGCCCCAAAAACAGAAAAAAAAAGAAAGAAAAAAAGTCTCAACTAAACTAGTAGGAGATAGGAGATATCTTCAAAATAAATGATATATGTCTAGTGAATCTTGGGATAAATTCAACTAAAACATCATAGGAATCATTGGGGTTGCAGACAGCCAGGTAGAAGCCTATTGTGAGGAATCAACAGTAAAAGACACCATAGCTGAAAAGTTCCCAGGAATGAATAGTGCATGCACCCACAACCTGGATGCCTAAAGAGAACACTTAAAAGAGACCCAAATAAAAATACCTGAAGACACACCCTACTAACAGTGATGAAAATGATAGAGATAGAATACTAAAAACAGCAAGATCAAGAAAGCTAATTATATACAAAGGAGCATAATTAATATTTCCAGCAGATTTTTCACAAACAACCCTTCAGGCCCAAGGCAGTGATGGGAAACAGTGAAAAATGTCAATGAAATAAATTCCTCATGGATACATAACTTAAGAAAGAACAGCTTCAGTACCTTTACAGATACAAAACTAACTTCAAAAAAAAAAAAGAAGAACTGGAGGAGGTACTTTAAGGCAAGAAATTCTCCACAAACACACCAAAATTATACAAACAGGTGACACAAAATTCTATGACAATAATCTTTCTCAACGTCAATGAAGGAGACACATATTGACAAGATGTATCAAAGAATTGAATTCTACAATATGTTGCTTGCAAGAAACATATTTGAATATTTAGAGAAAACACAGACTAAAAATCAAAGGTTGAATGACAATTGATCACACAATTGACTCCACTAATAAGGTTGGGATTTTAGTGCTAGAGCAATACCACATCTGGAAGGGCATTAGTCTTTCATGGGCTTGATCCCTTGACTTGAGTTTGATCCTTGGTATCTCTTCATAACCAAGGAATATGTACATCAGGAAGAAATCACACTTCTAAACATATATCCTTCAATGAAAGAGTATCAAAGTAAAACAGATACTCATGGACTAGAAGAAAAACATCACTAACAGCACTATAGGAGCTATAGTAGTTGGAGAGTTCAACAATCCTGTTAGCTCTTTATCCAGGCTATAAATCAATAAGAATATTCTGGCTTTGAAGGAATAAATGAAGAGAAGGACTTAGTCAATATAAATATATAATTACAGCTTTTCTGGTTTTTGGGTCACACCCGGCAGTGCTCAGGGGTTACTCCTGACTCCATGCTCAGAAATTGCTCCTGGCAGGCACGGGGGACCATATGGGGCACCGGGATTCAAACCGATGACCTTTTGCATGAAAGGCAAGCGCCTTACCTCCATGCTATCTCCCGGGCCCCATAGCTTTTCATCACCCCAAAATTAATACTCATTCTCCAGTGCACATGGACATCATCCAAGTTAATCCATATACTAGTCCATAAGACATACCTCCATAAAATCAAGAGGACAGAATGCTATCAACTATTTTCTCAGACCATGATGCACTGAAAACAGAAGTGAATTACAAACAGAAATGGATAAATAACTTTAACACCTGAAAATTAAACAGCTCACTATTAAACATCTAGTGGTCCAGTGAGGAAATCAAAAGATTCCTGGAAACATGAGACACAAATTAACAGAATTTGTGGGTCACAGCAAAAGTACTACTAAGGAGAAAATGTACTGCTTTGCAAGAATTCATAAGAAAAGAAAAAGGGCCTCCGTAAATAACTTATGTCACAGTTCAAGAATTTGGAAAATGACCAACAAAATGAGCCAAAAGAAGGGCAAGCAGAAGGAAACAACAAAACTTAGAACAAAATTTAATACCTGGACACCCATAAATGATCCAAATATCAATAAAAGTAAGATTTTGTTCTTTTAAAAATAAACATGAATGATAATACATTAGCAAGACTCACAAAGAAAGAGAAAAAGAGAAAACTAAATAAATAGAATCAGAAATGAGTGGGGGTTATCACTACAGATACTACAGAAATTCAAAGGATAACCAGAGGTTACTTTGAGAATCTTTATGCCACATAATGAGTGAGTCAGAAAGAAATGTGTAAGTTCTTAGACTCCTAGAAATTCTTAAGGTTGAATGACAATGATCTGGAATACTGGAATAGACATATCAATATCAAAGAAATCGAAGTAATAATCAAAAGACTTCCCCCAAACAAAATCCCAGGCCCAGATGAATTTACTAGTGATTTTATTTCAAAAAGAATACCTACTGCCAATTCTTTCAGGATCTTTCAGGGAATTGATAAAAACAAAACAAAACAAAAACAATAAAGGAAACATTACTAAACAGTTTCTATGAAGCTAACTATATCCTGATACAGAAAGCAGAGACACCACACACACAAAAATAGAATCCTAGGTGGATATTTTTGATGAACACAAATGCAAAGACCTAAGCAGAATACTAGCAAATAGAAAAAAAATTCATCAAGAAGGTCATGTACTATGACCAGGTAGGATTCACACTGTATATGGGTTAACATATTTAAAATCAATCAATATAATATATAAGTAAAAGTAAAAACCATATGATCATGATAGATGCCAAGAAAACATTTGACAAGATCCAGCATCCAATCATGTTAAAAAACTCTCAACAAGATGGGAGTAAAAGTAATTTTTCTCAATGTAGTCAAACCATTTACCACAATTCCATGGTAAGCATTAGACTCAGTGGGGAAAAATTAAAAGCCTTTACTCTAAGATCTGGCACGAGGCAAGGTTGCTCCCTTTTGCCACTTCTATTCAATATAATATTAGAAGTACTTGCCATAGTAATTAGGCAAGAAAAAGGAACCATGGGTATGCACATAGGAAAGGATGAATCAAGCTCTCACTGCAGATGGCATGATACTATATTTAGAAAATCCTAAAGAGTCTACAAAAAGTTTCTAGAAACAATAGATTTGTATAGAAAAGTGTCATGCTACAAAATTGATATGTAATAATCCGTGGCTTTTTTACATACAAATAATAAAAAGTGAGAATATATATAAAAACCAATTCCATTCAGAATTGTTTTTTCAGGAAATCAAGAATCTTGGAGTCAACCTAACTAAAGAGGTGAAAGACCTATACAAAAAAACCCTACAAAACACTGCTTCAAGAAATAAACGAAGTTACAAAAAATGAAAACACACCTCCTGCTCATGGTTTGGGAGAGTTAATATTAAAATGGCAATACTGGGGCCGAAGTGATAGCATGGAATTAAGGTATTTGCCTTTCATGTGGAAAAATGGTGGTTCGAGCCCCGGCATCCCATATGGTCCCCTGTACCTGCCAGGAGCAATTTCTGAGCGTAGAACCAGGAGTGACCCCGGAGCACTGCCGGGTGTGACCCAAAAACCAAACAAAAAATGGCAGTACTTTCCAAAGTACAATGCAGAATTAATGTAATTCCTATACGAGTACTTTCATTTTTCAAAGAAATAGAAAAAACAGGGGCCCGGGAGATAGCATGGAGGTAGGGCGTTTGCCTTTCATGCAAAAGGTCATCGGTTCGAATCCCGGTGCCCCATATGGTCCCCCGTGCCTGCCAGGAGCAATTTCTGAGCATGGAGCCAGGAGTAACCCCTGAGCACTGCCGGGTGTGACCCCCCTCCCCCCAAAAAAAAGAAAAAAGAAAAAACACTGTGGCTTCATGTTGCATTCTTTGTTTTGATTTGCTTGATAGAAGAGAGAGTTGTGGTAATGAGATAAGAAACTGATTCCCTTGAAATAAGGGATAAGAAGAAGTATTAAATACAGAATTATTTTACTCATCTGTGAACTCTAGAAGGTCAAAATAAAAACATTGATTGTAATGTACAATCAGTAGTCTAAAACCAAAACCATCAATATTGGTTGTATTTTGGGACAGTGTGGCACATTGGTAGTATTCTGGGTTTACTTCTGGTGATGTCAGGAGAACATAAAGGTATCAGGTTCAAAATAAGGACAGTTGCATACAAGGCAAGCATCCTGCCCACTGTACTACCTTTCCAGTCCCAAATCCTTGATATTAGAGTTATAGACCAAAGACCAATGGGATTTGGGGAAAATTGGGAAGAAAGGATATCAGACTAGTAGAGTCATAAAGACAGTGGGGGAAGCACATGTTGGTGCTTGTATGTCAATAGAATCAATTTAGCACTATTATTTACTCACCAAACTATAAAAAATGAAAAGAAAAAGAAAAGAAAAACCAGGACTGTAAAAAAGCCACAAAGATTGGAATTCAATACCATGTCAGTGTGTATGTGAGTATAAAGAAGAGAAACACTCCTGAGAGAAATCTTTACATTAATTACTACAGCACACTCCACTTGTCTGCAGAACTGTTCTAGGTTCTGGATTTTAAAGTTCTGCCTTTCAGGCCAGGTACAACTAACCTGAAATCCCAGACTTCCTTTTGTTTGGCGCTTGTTTGTGTAAAGCTGCATAGTTTTCCTTCTTTCTCTGGAAGTTAGACTAGTATTTCCATAGTTCTAAACATGTCCTGCAGGGTCTGGTTTGTCAACAGTGGCTGCTGGTGCAGAGTGCACCACCCTTGGACTCTCTTATTGCCCAGACATCATAATTCTGGGTGTTGATCATGCACCTCAGACATAGAAATGCATGTGTCTTTCAGGACAGCTGAACTGTGAGACAGTGTTGGATGCCCATTGTGATGCTGTGCCCAAACCGCTTGGCAGATGGAACCAGGTAGAGCTATTTGTTCCAGAGGACACCTTAGAGCAATTGTTACAGGGATTCTCCTTTAGGCTGAAAGCTTTGGAGACATTACTGCACCAGAGATGGGGAAAGATGGCATAAAAAGGGACACCACCCATTGTGATTAGTGACTCTTAATCGGGCTTAACTCCAGGTCATTCCTCTTCCCTCACAGATGTGAGAGCTCTGGTTAAAGGAGATAATATTTATCAACAACACTGTGCTACTCCTGGGGCATTCCTAAACCTCAATGTTCATGCTTATCTTCTCCCTGGTACATCACCTACCCCCAGGCTTCTTCTATGGCCTATTACCCTTCTGGTCCTCTATAAGTATTGTTGGAATGTAATAGGACATCTCTAGTCATCAGCCTGAGACCTCCTCTTTCCCAGTCATCAGCTGGCAGCAGTGTCCTAGGTCCTTGAATGCGCTGGAAGGAGTAAATTGACATTTACCAGTAGATGGGGTCTGCATAAGACAGCGAGTTTTAGTTCTGATATTTGGTAGATCTCTTGTATTTTCTTTTCAGAGAGCTTTGTCTGACATGTCATTGGTCATTTTTCATGTTTCTTTTCTTCATTTCCCCTGCCAGCTGTCTGTAGACCTCCTGACATAACAAATTAAGATCTTCTAATTGTTTTGTTTTCTTTTGGCCACATCCAGCTGTGCTGAGGGATTACTCCTGGCTCTTTGCTCAGAAATTACTCCTGGCAGGCTCAGATGATCATATGGGATGCTGAGAATTGAACTCTGTTTGGTTGTGTGCAAGGCAAATACCCTATCTTCTGTGCTATTGCTCTGACTCCACAATTTTTCTTATTATCTTTTGGTTTCTATTTTCTTTAAACTGTTTAATTTTTCCTCAGTTTCATGCAATACTCTGACAATAGTTTGCCACTCTGTGGTTCATTTTTCTTTTGTAGAAGTGGTGGTTTTTGTCACATCTCTAAACTCATGACATATTTTCAAATACCTTAGTTCTTTAAATCATAGGATGGTGTCTTTCAGCAGTACCTACTTTTATTTATTTATTTATTTATTTATTTATTTATTTATTTATGGTTTTGGTTTCACGCTGTGGTGCTCATAGCTTCTATCTATATACACAGGAATCACTTTTGAAGATGCTTGTGGGATCATTTGAGGTACCAGGGATTGAATGTGGGTCAGCAGCATGCAAGGAGAATGTCTACTTTTATAATTATATCTGGTCACACAACCATACCTACTTTAAAAAATATCAGTGCAGGGGCCCGGGAGATAGCATGGAGGTAAGGCATTTGCCTTTCATGCAAAAGGTCATCGGTTCGAATCCCGGTGCCCCATATGGTCCCCCATGCCTGCCAGGAGCAATTTCTGAGCATGGAGCCAGGAGTAACCCCTGAGCACTGCCGGGAGTGACCCAAAAACAAAAACAAAAACAAAAACAAAAAAAATATCAGTGCCTATATCTCACCTCTCTAAATTCTGATTAATTTAGTTAAAATAAAATTGAGTCTTTAACAACTGCAATTGTTCTTAATTAAGGGACTTCTGGGAATATACTTAACTTTTTTTTTGGCCACAATTGTGGTGCTCAGAGATTATTCTTGGCTCTACACTCAGGAATTTCTTCTGCAATATTGGGGACTGGAGTGGTGGTGCAAGTGGTAGGGTGTTTGCCTTCAATATGCTAACCTAGGATAGACCACAGTTTGATCCCTCCGCATCCCATACGGTCCACCAAGCCAGGAGCGATTTCTGAGCGCATAGCCAGGAGTAACCCCTGAGCATCACCGGGTGTGCCCCCCCCAAAAAAAAAGAAAGTTCTATCTGATAAGGCTCCCTGTACAACCAAAGGCTCCCTCAACAACCAAAGTTTGAATCAGTTTCAAACCTTGAAAGCAGGTTTGAATCAGAGAATTCCTAGACAACCAAAGTTGAGTCAGAAAAATCAGTGATAGAACTTTCTGAACTCACTCAACATCATTCCTTAAGGGCACCAACTTTGGTTTTATTTCTGAATTAACTCTCTCTGCCTAACTCAGAGTGGAAAGGTACCTAAACTTTTAACCTGTCTCTAGAAGAACTACTTCACTGAGGTAAGTGATTGAACTTAGAGGTCTTAGTTCTTACAGTATCATATTGGATCTCATTTTCCTGGTAAACACATCTCTAGACCAGGACTTTGGTTATTGGGGAGATTTTCAATTATTGCTTTGACTTCCTTAATTGTGATTGGCCTTTTCAGTGTTCCTAATTCTTTCTCTTTTAGTTTTGGAAGAGTATATGATTTTAAGAGTCTGTCCATTTCTGATGACCACAAATGCAGTCACCAGGTTCAAACCAGACCAGCTCCACAGAATCTGTTTTCTCGAACAAGATGTAAACTGAGCCATGAAAGACAATGGGTATATTGGGCTTTACAACAGAAAGCCCTCTTGGGAGGAGAGAGCAGGCTTAGCCCTCATCTTGCCAAAGCCACCCTTGCTGCCTCCATCACCCACAATCACCATTTTCTCAATGACTTTGCTGCATCACTGACCCTCTATGATTCCCATGGGGTCACTGATCTGACCAAACTTCAAATGTCAGGTATACTGCTCTCAGGGCTGAAATCACCAGGACTTTTTGGAGTAAGTGCAGGCCCCTCCATTTGCATTTTCTTTCTTCTAGGAAGCCAGGTAGATGTGACCACACCCACAAACACAGATGCCATGTTTCAACTGGGTCAGTTCCAGAGATTTACTCTTTTCTTGAATAAGATGTATACCGAACCTTGAAAGACCATAGATACACCAACCCATGCATCAGAAAGATGGGCATCTTGGGAGGAAAGGGAGGATTAAGCCCTTGTCTTGCCAAAGCCATGCCTGCTGCCCTCCATCACCCCCGATCACCATTTTCCCAAGGGCCCTGCCTCATCAACTTCTGTGATTCCCTTGAGAAACACTGATCTGATGAAAATTAAGGTGCATGGCTTTGTGTGTGTGTGTGTGTGTGTGTGTGTGTGTGTGTGTGTGTGTGTGTGTGTGTGTGTGCTGATATCACCAGATTCTTTTGGAGCAAGTGTGGTCACCCTCCCCTGTATCTTCCTTCTTCAGGTAGGTCTGGCAGCTGAGTCCATGCCCCTAAAAGTGGTAGTATCAGTTAATAGTGCTTTGAATTTTTTGGACAATTTCATTTTTTGACGCTGTCATCCCTAATAAACACATCAGTTTAACTGTATGGGCAACAACAAGAGCTTACTATCATTTCTCTACTATCATAAAATTATAAATGTATAATTATAATTATATAATATAATGGTAATTTTATAGTTGTATAATTAATATTCAAGCCTGCCTTTGTATAATTACTTCATTGGAGATGCAATGATTTTCACAAATGTGCTTATTAGTGTAATTTTTCCTTTTTTTAAAAAAACTATTTTTTGGGAACATCCGGCTGTGCTCAGGGGTTACTCCTGGTTCTCTGCTCAGAATCGCTCCTGGCAGACTTGGAGAACCATCTGGAATGCCGGGGATCGAACCTGGGTCAGTCACGTGCAAGGCAAATGCCCTGCTGCTGTGCTATCATTTTGACTGCTTTAAATTTCTTCTTTTCCATTTTTTTTAGAAATTCTTCTCTCTATTTTTTCTTTTAATAACATTGCTTCCACATATTAGAAAGAACTGTATAATGATCAATGATGTGAACTATGTGATGCATTTTCTTTAAATAAATTGAAAACTGAATCTGTCCATTTCTGGGCTCAGATCAATAGCAGAGCAGATAGGATTCATGTCTTGCATGTGGCAGACCCAGCTCTGATTCCTGGCATCTTATAGGGTTCCCTGAGCCCCATCAGGAGTAATTGCTGAGTGCAGAGCCAGGAGTAACCTCTGAGCATTATTATGTGTGGCTGAAAACAAACAACAACAACAACAACAGCACAAAATAAAACCCAAAATATGTTCAGTTTAACGGCATAAAGTTGTTTATAGTAACATTTCTATTTTTTTGGGGGGTGTTCACACCCAGCAGCACTCAGCAGTTACTCCTGGCTCTATGCTCAGAAATCGCGCCTAGCAGGCTCAGGGGACCATATGGGATGCCAGGATTTGAACCACCGACCTTCTGCATGCAAGGCATGCCTTATCTCCATGCTATCTCTCCAGCCCCTATAGTAACCTCTCTTAATATCTTGATTATCTGAGGGGCCTTTGAAAATTTTCTGCTTTGATTCTCATGACTCGTTATTATCCATCTGTTTCTCCATTTGAAGAACCAGATCACAGTTTCATTGATTCTTTACATTGATATTTTTCTATTTCTATATGATTTATTTCTGCTCCAGTTTTACCGTTTTCTTCCTTCTAGTACCTTTTGGGCTTGCTTATTATTCCTTCTATCTCCATATGCAGTAACTGGATTGCTATTTAACATCATGTGTAAAAGGTAACTAAACATGCATTAAAGACTTGGATGTAAGACCTCAACCATTACATGTATGAAGAAAAAAATAGGTCAAATATTCCATGATACTGGGTTCTTTGATCTATGTGGGGACATATTTGATAATTAGACTCGAATGATGGAAAATAAAAACAAAAATAAACAAGTGGGAAAACATTTAAACTGAAGAGGTTCTATGAAGCCTTGTTCTGAATGAGGCTATCAAATAAATACTATGTTGAGACTCACTAGTAAAATGAGACAATTCTAACATAAATATATTTTTTAGCAGGAGATATTTTCCCACAAGTTGGAATTGAGAATATTCTAAATGAAAACATGGCAGTTATGCATTTATGGAAGAAACATAGCTCTAGGTAATAAATTAATTACCTCTACATTCCTTTCTGAGTTGATTATAAATAAAAGTTAATATTCAGTTGCAATAGAAGCATTTACAATAATATTTTATTAAATGTCACTAAGTTAAAGGCGCTATACTGAGGCTTGAATTATTTTCACTCACTTTAATTATATTCACAATATTAAGAACCTTTTTTAATTCTCAAGTTTTTTTTTTAAAAGTACTTAATCTTGTAAAGATGAACAGTGTGGTAACTAAAAGTTCTATGAAATTCTCCTACTCATTTATGAAGTCATAAATGAGAGTTATTAGGTAGCCTCTGGCACTCTTTCTTACCCTTCTTTGAGATTCATTATCCCTGGACAGCTTGGCCCCAAAGCTAATTACGAGTTTAAGAGCTAGATCCCAAGAGATTTGCTTGATAAACACCTTTAGTTTTTTTGTGCAGGTCATCCATAGAGCAATTCCATACCATACTCTCCTGTTGCCAAAAGGATCTGTCTTTCATATAACCAGGCCATTGTATTTGAGAAACAACACAGCAAATTCAAAATTTCCCTCACTCACGCATCTTCCTATGAGCTAGAGGCAGAATGCAGTTCTAGAATTTATGTGAAAGATAGAAATATTTATCATGGGAAAGCATCCTATTGATCAAGACAAAGTTCTGGATAATCTGATGTTGATATTCTTGGCTTTTGCTTTCAATGGATTTCTGATTCTTCATATTCAAGCGATCCAGGCTGCAATCCAGACACTAGTTAAAGGAAGTAACTCAGAAATGACGTAGAGGGATTTCATCAGACTCAGTAATATAGTAAATAAAGGTGAGTGGAATAGAAATAGATCTCAGCGTTACTTTAGAATTGTATTTAGTTGAAATATTTCTATAATTTTATGACTGAAACCCAACTACAAACATGTTTGCAATCATGGTGATTAAATAAAGATATTATTATAAAAAAAGAAATACTTTTATAACAGGAAGGCATTTTCCTTTACATGTTGTTAGGGGGGAGAAAAGAACATGCTAAGTTCAGCAAAAGTGAAAACCAAATGTGTTTGTTTTAGAAACTAGCAATTAAAAACTAGATACCTTATTTGATTTTTACTTAATCATCTGTCAAGATAACAATATGAAAGCAATTAGGTAAAGCTTATTTGAATATACTAATAATTATCTTTTAATTATGTAATATAAGTAGTATTTGTAAAAGAATTAGACTTTCATTGTCTTCCTTAGACTCCTTTTTCAATGTGAAATTACCTGATATTTGTCTTCTATGCTAAACTATTTTGTCAGCATCAGGAGTCTTAGTCTTCTATTCCCATAAAGAGATCACAAAAATGTAAAATCTGTATGGAAATTCAGAGTACAGGGTTGAAAGTGACAATAAGAAAGTACTTATTTTTGACTGCTGTATCTAAAATTTTAAGTTGAGCTTATTGAAAAGTGGTCTTTCAGTTAATTAAGATTATCATTTGAAGAGGTAACAGGACAGGGAGAGAAAAGTTAGAGTGAGTGTTCAATTATACAGTGAATTAGGCAAGTGACAATATCTGATTGTACTGATAGAATGAGTAGTGTACTTAATTAAGCTCCATCCTAATTTTGCAGCACAAACTCCTGAATGAATTGTCTGAATACTCTTTCATTGCCTCACAAAGACTCTTGTTTACTGCCTGTTGTTTCTACCCACACCCTATTTATATATAAAAGTACTGCTATTTGTCTTTGATTTCTTCATGAATAGCCCTCAGGTGAAAAGGGAATTTCATTCACAGAAGGTTTCTGGAAACTGGTGGAATAACCAAATACTTATAAGGTGATATTAAAAAAAACGCTCATTTCCCCCCACAATCATTGTCCTTTCTACTGAAATCAACGCTTCACAGTTGTGCTTTTAAATATAGCTCTAACTACACTTTTGTACTTTCTTAAATTTAAAGGAATTAAAATTAAAAGGATTATAAAAGAAAAATTATTAAATTATGTAATTCTGTTCTTTGCCTTTTTAATGCAAATGCTCAGTAGTCTGAGCTATTATGAATATAAGGTATTGCACTATTAGCTATTGACTATGAATATTAGCTATGATATTTGAAATGAAGACAGATAATTTCTGCCATCACCAAGAGCCCAGATAGAGAATATTCTTCCCTGTCTTTATGAGGTTAGTCTCATGCTGTTTCCCTTTTGCGACCATATATTTTTTTCTTTTTACCCACTGTGCCCTATTTGGCTTTTATCATCACCTTTACCCTGAGCAGGTCTCTTCAATAAACAACTTGTCCTGAAGTCTTTCTTTCATTTTTATTTCATAGAACTTGGTTTAAGATATTACCCATTTCTTTGGATTTTGATTTATGATAGATTAAATTTTTTTTTTTGGTTTTTGGGCCACACCCCAAAACTTTCAGAGGTTACTCCTGGCTATGTGCTCAGAAATTGCCCCTGCCTTGGGGACCATATGGGACACCGGGGGATTGAACTGAGGTCCATCCTAGGTTAGAATGCATAAGGCAAACGCCCTATCACCTGTGTCACTGCTTCCGCCACTAATTTTTATACATTTATTGATTCTTGACTTACATAAGAGATATCCTAATAGATATGAGTTCATATCAGCTTTATAAATAGAAATATATTAAAACAGTAATCATATATTATAACACTGATTTCTGTATTTGGAAATTTTGCTAGCATTTTACTAAGATTCATTCATATATAATCCAGTAAAGTTTTATGTTAAATAATTTTGCCCACTTTATCTTAATCACAGATATTAGGTGATTTGCCTTTAAAATATTTAGTTTGCTCTAGTTTTATCTCTTTATGCTTTCGATAAAAATTTAGATTATTGTCTCATTAGTGCACCTTATACTGTTTCAGATACAACTACTCTTCTATCTTGATACATCAGTAGTACTATTATTTGATAAAAAATCTTTGACTTGAAAATTCTTTTTATATATTTTTGTAAACTTGTGTTCTTATGAGATGTAATATCTATTATTTTCTTTTATGGTTCAAAATATTATAAGAATGCCATCTTTATTTTTTGTACTACCTGTTTTTGCTTTCCCAATTTTCTACATATTTACATTTTATCCTTTCAAACTATTATACTTGTATATAAAATAATTTATGCATAATTTTAAGAATGATGCATTCTATTATGATGATTATAGAGGAAAACATCCTCTCTTCCTTTACATGTGATGAATGTGTTTATCAGAGTCACATTTAGATATTTAGAGTCATATTATTTGTATAGTTGTAGTAATGACCTCTCTTTCCTACTGCATTCATTCATTTGATTCTTACTTAAATATAGCTGTGATTTCCAACTAATCATAATTTTTAAAATGTAGTGGGATGGAAATTTCTTGTTAACCTTTAGTCCAAATCTTTTTTTGAGCCAGAGTAATCAAACAGTGAGTAGTGTTGGGGAATGCATGGGTCCACCTGGGATCAATCCCCGACACCTGATGTGGTTTCCTGAGCACTATCCTGAGTTTAGAGACCAGAATATACCCTCAGCACAGCTGGGTGTGAACTCCTTCTTCCCACAAAACAAAACTAAACAGAACTATCCTTCTCTTTCAATATTACATCCTGGGCTGATGCAAATAGTTTCAGGAGAGTAGATTCAGAGTAGAAAGAACCAGTAACTTAGATGAGTAGAACGCTAAATAATAATAAAGGAATAAAGCCTTGTAAGCTTCATTTTTACCATATCAGCCTTTCTAGAGGAAAAGAATCTTACTGCATGGTAAAGAAAAAATACCTAAAGTGACAGAAGATGATATAGTAAATTAACATAGACAATATTAATCAAGTAATCTTTGAGCTAGCATTGTTTGTTATTGTGTAAAATATTCTTCAGTGTCAAGTCAGAGATATAGTTACAGTAGATAGGCTCTGACCAGGTCCCATTCTCAAAACCCCATGTTGTCCCTCAAGCATAGGGATGATCCCAGTGTAGGGCCAGGAGTAAGTCTTGAGCATTGCTGGGTTTGGCCCCCAAAACTAACAAAAAAACCCAACAAGCCAGCAAAACAAACAAAAATATCAAAACAAAACCCACAACAAAATAACTCAACCTTTTCAGTGCAGTTCCCAACCCATGGCAGTACCTAATAATATCTCTTGCAGTCTCCAGAGTGAACTTGAAGCAATCAGAACATATCAAAGCATTTTTTCAAAGACTTTATTGAGGAATCAATAATATATAATATATATTATAGTGTATAATATATATTAAGATAATATATACATAAATTAATATCAATGTTAATTATCCAGACAATGTGATCGTACTAAGCTTTTAGCAGAAGAAATCCCATGGGAAATTTCTATAAGCAAGAAATAGTGCCTATTTTTTAATATATTATTAACATTATTGTTTTCAGGAAACATGGCTATAATTGTAAACACTTTATTCTATTTTAGTGGCCTTTATATGCCTGATATTTTTATCAATCCAAAATTTTGTTCATTTTATTTCAGCATTGGCAGATGGAAGCTATTCAATTCCTTTTTTCCCTGGGGGACTTTATTCTGATCTCTGCTCTAGGCCCTCTTTATTTATTTATTTGTTTATTTATTTATTTTTGAATTTTGGGCCACAGCGGCAGCACTCAGAGGTTATTCCTGGATCTGCACTCAGAAATCTTTCCTGGCAGGATCAAGGGACCATATGGGATGCTGGGTATCAAACCTGGGTATGTCCCAGGTCGGCTCTGTGCAAGGCAAATGCCCTACCACTGTGCTATCTCTCCAGTCCTGCCGCTTTATTTTCTTAATTGCATTCTTTCAACTTAAACATATGCAGAAGACTGCATAATTTTTTGTTTGTTTTTGTTTTGGGGCCACACCCGGTAATTCGCAGGGGTTACTCCTGGTTCTGTGCTCAGAAATCACTCCTGGCTCGAGGGACTATATGGGACGCCAGAGGATCAAACCATGGTCTGTCCTGCGTCAGCTGCGTGCAAGGCAAACGCCCTCCCACTGTGCCATTGCTCCGACCTCAAGACTGTATACTTCTGTCTCCAACTCAGACCTCTCTGAAATGCTTCAATTTCCTCTTTAGTGTATGTGTCTCCTGTAAATTGCCACTTCACATGCATTATTTTGTATAGACTCCATATTTTATCTGTTGCTTTTTTTGTTTCATGAAAAGGTAAAAAAAAATTTTTTTTTTATTTTGGGCCACACCTGGCAGCACTCAGGGGTTACTCCTGGTTCTGTGCTCAGAAATCACTCCTGGTAGACTTGGGAGACCATATGGGATGCTGGCAATTGAACCCAGGTCTGTCCCAGGTTGGCTGTGTACAAGGTAAATGCCCTTCTACTGTGCTATCTCTCTGGCCCTGAATAGATAAAATATTTTATATATCCTTTATTATCGTCTATTATTAGTGAGATGTCAAATGAAGCCTAGTAAAATGATGATGATATATATATATATATAAATAAAATAACCTCTCTCAAAGCATCTCTTACTTCTTTTCAATGCTACTTTTGGTTTTTCCTATTCCATTTATTCCTTATATATGCTTATGAGTCTTTAAGTCCTAAAATATTTCATTTTATACAGATCTTTTATACTTACAATTGATGCAAAAGCATATGTTCACTTTATAATTTTTCTTATTTGACTATCTAATAATACTATTTGTGAAATTGTTAATTAAATTGACGTAGGATATATCAATGACAATGAATATGTCTTCTGTTCAAATAGTCATCTATAAACACAGGCTTACATTTTTGGCATGATAGGTTGTGTCTACACTTAATTGAAGAGATCGCTTTTTGATAGTTGTATGAATCATGCTAGCTTTGGTTGAGCAGGGACATGTGTGAATCATTCAAAACCCACTGTCTTGTCCTTTCTAGGTATGTGCTTTACCATTGGGCCACATTAAAAACTGCTGTGATACAATATAAAAAGTGTAAAATCCTTTGTGTTAACAGGAGACATGTTCTAACACATGATGGAACAGAAAAACGGAAGTTCCTTCACTGGATTCATCTTACTAGGGTTCTCGGACAGGCCCCAACTGGAAATAGTCCTCTTTGTGCTACTGATAATGATCTATGTCTTCACTTTGCTGGGCAACACCACCATCATTGCTCTGTCCTACCTGGATCCCAATCTTCACACCCCAATGTACTTTTTCCTCTCCAACCTAAGCTTCCTGGATTTGTGTTATACCACCAGTACCATCCCACAGTTCCTGGTAAATCTTAGTGGAGCTGACAAGTCCATCTCTTTTGCTGGCTGTGTGACTCAGTTGTTTGTGTCTCTAGGATTGGGATGCACGGAGTGTCTCCTTTTGGGAGTCATGGCATTTGACCGCTATGCTGCTGTGTGCAGACCCCTCCACTACACTGTCATCATGCACCCCTGTCTTTGCTCCCTGATGGCTTCTTTCTCCTGGATCTTTGGTCTTTCCATTTCCTTAGTAGAGACTGTGCTCATCTTCCTTTTACCACTTTGTGGGAGAAATGAATTAGACCATTTTTGTTGTGAGATTCCTGCATTGCTCAAGCTCGCCTGTGTTGACATCAGTAGTTTTGAGGTGCAGCTGTTCTTTGCCAGTGTGGTTATTCTTCTTGGACCCATTTCATTAATCCTGTACTCCTATGGTCGCATCGTGAGAGCCATCTTGAAAATCAAGTCAGCAGCTGGGCAGAGAAAAGCCTTTGGGACATGTGGCTCCCACCTCGTCGTGGTGTCTCTGTTTTATGGTACAGCCATGTATGCTTATCTCCAGCCCAGCAACAACTACTCCCAGGACCAGGGCAAATACACTGCTCTCCTTTATGGTATTGTAACTCCTACGATGAACCCCTTGATCTATACCCTGCGGAACAAGGATGTGAAGGGAGCAGTGAGGAAAGTACTTTGGAAGGATCGTGAGTCCAGATGATGTATGTGGAAAACACTGAAAGTGAACGATTGTAGAACTGTCATTTAAATACTGTCTATTTCCTATACTCTACACAGACTAAAATTAGATCAATAAGTTGTGTATCATGAATATCTACTTGTTTATTTTCCAAGTCATGTTTAATTTCTTTTAAAATACTTCACTTCCACTAATATGTTGATTTCAGGTGGTACTTATAGGGAACATTGTTTGCATGTGACTCTTACTCAATTAAAAAAATATTTTTTGTATTTGAGACATACTAGGTGATGCTCAGGGGTTATTCCTGTCTCTGCAGTCAAGAATTTCTCCTGGTGGTATTTAGGGACCATATTTGATTCTAGGAATAAGACCAAGGTTGGCCACACCTTGGTCAAGCACCCTAACTCATGCCCCATTGACAATACTTTTAATTGACTCATCTTATTCTCTTATGATTGACAAATTTTAAAATATACTGCAAAATATTTTTTCAGTATGCTCTTTGTTTTATTAACACATGAATATTGAGTTATTATTTCTTTTCTACTTGAAAAAAGACACTAAATACATCATGTAAGTGCCTATTTAAAAATGAATGTGTGTCACTAAAACACTTCAGATGCTAATATTTTAGTATTTTCTATTGGCTAGTTTTCTGTCTCATATTTCATTCTGTCATTACTCTATAATAAAAGTACGTGTTGAATATCATAGATTTCTCATGGAAGTATGTTGTGGGACTATGAAGAAAAATGACAGAACTAAAAAAATTTACTAAAAACCATCCTGAGAATTTAGTCCAAATGTGATCTCATTAGTTTGGTAGTTACAAAAATGCCACTTTTTGGTTTTTGTTTTTGCATTTCTAGGCATTACCAGAAAGTGGCGCTCAAGGTTACTTTTGGCACTAGGGCAGAGCTAGTTCTGACATTGCTTGGGGGACCATATGGGATGCTGGGAATTTATGTTAGGTAGGATGTTTAAAAGGCAAGTGACCTACCCACTGTGCTATTGGTCTGGGCCCAAAAGAGCATTTTTTTGGTCACACCTGGCAATACTGAGGGGTTACTCCTGGCTTTACACTCAGGGGACCATATGGGATGCCGGGTTCAAACCACCGTTCTTCTGAATGCAAGGCAAACACCTTACCTCCATGCTATCTCTCCGGCCCCCAAAAGAGCATTTTTAAAAATGCATTACTCATTAATAGTTCCTGGAAAGCAAGTTGACTTATTGGTTAACTGAGCAATTAGGAAACCACCTGATCATATAAATGAATAATCCACCAGAAAATAGCTTCTATTTCAATGTTAAATACTTTGAATTGAAGTTACTTAGAATCGACTATATCAGAAATAGAAAACTCATCATTTTTTTCTTCTGAAGAAAGGTAGTAGAATCCCAAAGTACAAGAAAGCAACTACTACTAATGGTCTCATTCACTAGTCTAACAACTGAATTCCAGTCTGAGTCTCCAGGAGAACAGGGAGATGTGACGATGCTGGAGAATTTGGGGGTCTCATTCCATGGTTGCATTCTGCCTCTCATACCCCTTTTATTATATTCATTTTCTAAACCAGTGTTGATATGTGATAATTATGCACCACAGACATTCCCATCAATCCAAACAGGAAGTCAAGGCACAGTGAGCTCCAATAGCATGTGAACTAGTATCGACCTGCCTGTCCCCAGCCTATTGTGTAAATTAGAAACAAATGAACATCCTAACCTTTGTAGACATTTAAGTAATGAATAGGGTATCTTTCTTTAGAGGATAGAACTTTGGCAGTACTGTCTTCTCAGAAATGTTCATGGAGAGGTAGCACAGCAGTAGGGTATTTACCTTGCATGCAACCAAACCAGGATGGATGGTGGTTTAAATCCCAGCATTTCATATGGTCTCTCTTATCTGCCAACAGCGATTTCTGAGTGCAGAACCAGTAGTAACCCCTGAGCATTGCTGGGTGTGACCCGAAAACAACAAACATAAAAAATAAATGTTCATAAAAACGTGGGTCTTTCCAACAATATTTGCATAGTACAGGCAAATATGTTATGTGTATGAGTAAAGACAGAACCTGAAAATTATTATACAGTTTATTGCCCTGACAACTAATTTATACCCTTATTTTTTTGAATCAACTGGAGTGGTTATGCTCACAACAAACATTCTTCACTGTCAGTATATTTGGTAAGCTTAAAGTGGCAGATAGGGCAAGTTTTACTGACATTTCAGAGACATTGTTATCTTGTTATCTCTAACATCACAACAGTCACACTGAAACTATGACCTGGGAACACATATTTTGTCATATATATTTATATAATTTTACTGATTATGCACAATTATACAAACAGTGTCAGTGATGATGTGGATCAGTATTCTATCCCTAGAAAATCGTAAAATAAAATAAACAGTTTTATAATACCCTTCCAAAGGTAACAAATGTCTCATTTTATTATGAGTCAATAATATCTGAAAATTACATGCATTTTTTCTGGTATTGGACAAACCACAGAGGTGCTCAGGGATTATACCGTTTATTCTGTGCTCAGATATCAAACCTAGCGATTCTTGGGGAGAAGTATGTGGTGCCAGTGATCAAATCTGGGTCAGTCACGCGCAGAACAAGAGCCTTAGTACTTGTACTTTCTCTCATATCCCTTAAGTATAATTTTAGTTACTCTAAAATATGGAACTATGCAACTGCTAAAATTATTCATTTTTGTAGAGCAGTTAGAATTCATTTACTACCATTAAAGGGAGCAACAAATTGATTTTTGTTTTAATGATTAAACACAGTATGTGTAGCCTGAACAATGAGTACCTGAACAATGAAACATTTTTGGAGCCCTTTCTTCAATACATGGTACATATATATTTTTCATTATCTCCATTTTGAAACATAGAATTAACTTATGTAGTTCAACTTGGCATAAAGAAACAAAGAAATGACTCAAGAAACTGGGCAGACAGAT
>PVKC010017524.1:0-20147 GCA_004027635.1 Crocidura indochinensis | reverse complement strand
GTGAGTGCTTGCCTTGCACTTGGGCAACCAATGCAGAGTTGATCCTAGAAACTCCTAATGTTTCCCAGAGCACTGCCAGGAGTCAGAAATAGCCCCTGACAGCAGGATGTGTCTTCCCCCAAAAAACAAAACAACAACAAATACTGTAGCATCATAAAGTCAATGTAGAGGATTTTGAAAATGTTTAATTTTGTATGTATATATAATACACACACATATTTAAGCACCTTGATTACAAGCATGTTTGTAGTTGGGTTTCAGTCATAACCAGAATACCCCCCTTCACCAGTGCAACATTTCCCCCACCAATGCCCCCCCTCATCCCCCACCACTGCCTGTATTTGTGACAGGCATTCTACTTCTCTCATTCTTTAACATTGTTATACTAGTTGGTAGCATAATTATTTCCCTAACAGCTTTCACTACTCTTTGTGGTGAGCTTCAAATTGTGGGCCCGTCTTTCTGGCCCTTCCAACCTTTAACTCTCTTGTCTCTGGGCCTCATTACAGTAATGTCTTTAATTTTTCTTAAAACCCATAAGTGAGTGAGACTATTCTGTGTCTATCTCTCTCCCTCTGACTTATTTTGCTCAGCATAATAGATTCCATGTACATCCATGTATTTATTTCACAGTTATTTTCCGTGGCTAAATAAGATTTTAAAAATATTTTCCACTTGTGACACCTTTTCAACTGAGATTTTTATGTGACCCCTGCTATATAAGATAAGCATAGAAATTTAACAAAAGGGGCCCGGGAGATAGCATGGAGGTAAGGTGTTTGCCTTTCATGCAAAAGGTCATCAGTTCGAATCCCGGTGCCCCATATGGTCCCCCGTGCCTGCCAGGAGCAATTTCTGAGCATGGAGCCAGGAATAACCCCTGAGCACTGCCAGGTGTGACCCAAAAACACAAAAAAAAAAAAAAACTGTGTATTATAAAGTTATCAAAAGAAATTTCTCATAAACTCCCACATTCAACGGTGTGCTCCTCTGGGGTTTCCATTTGTTTTAAAAGATCAGTGCTAGCCAGTATATGCTGAGAAGAATTAAGTAAAGAAAAGATAATTAGGTTATATTTTGCACGAAAGCAAAATATAGGCAGGGACCAAAGATTAAAGAAAAAGGTGTTGCCAATTCAAATAGGACATTTGAAAAAGATAAAGAATTTCAAGTTGGCATTTAACACTGGAGTAGAATGTAGGTTATCTGCTGCAAGTTTGATAATCTAATTGTAAATTTCATTACCAGTTAATAAGGAAAGGTATTTCCCGGTTTCCTAGGGTGGTCCTAGTTATAGTGTAAACATTAACAGTTCTTGACACCTTATAGCTTTGACTGGTGTCCCAGATTGCATAATGAATTATATAGTAATCCTACTTCGATCTTTATCTCTACAGAGCAGATAGCAATATTTGATAAGTAATTTTAAGAAAACATTTAAGTATCTCCAGTTTTATTCCACCATCATGGTAATAAAGCACTTAATAAAATTCCTATTTGCCACAAGGAGTTGTATGAAAGATTGAAGGGGTTAAAAAATGTCAAATATAGTGGAACATTGCAGATAGGATAGAGAAAAGACCATTATGAGAAAGATCATTGAAACTTATCACTCTGGACAAGAACTGCGTGCTAAAAGGAATAATATAAGTAATATATGCATGGTACTCCTTCAGTTAGCATTTCAGAGTAGTGCAAATCACAGTGTCTAAAAAGGAAAAAAAAGAAAAGAAAGGGAGAGAGAGAGAGAGAGAGAGAGAGAGAGAGAGAGAGAGAGAGAGAGAGAGAGAGAAGTTAAATGTCTGTCTTAGAGGCAGGCAAGGGGTAGGGTGTGAGAGAAACTGGAGTCAACAGCAGTGGGAAATGGACACTGGTGAAACTGGTGAAGGTTGGTGTACATTATGTGACTGAAAATCATGAACATGTTTTTAACCACAGATTTTTTTTGTTTTGTTTTGGGGGCCACACCCAGTGACGCTCAGGGGTTACTCTGCTCTCAGAAATCGTTCCTGGCTTGGGGGACCGTGTGGGATGTCAGGGGATTAAACTGTAGTCCATTTTAGTCTAGTGCAGGCAAGGCAGATGCCTTATCGCTCCACGCCACCACTCTGGCCCCTTAACCACAAATTTTAAATAAAGCATTGAATTAAGCATTTTTTAAAAATTGGGGCCAGAGCAATAGCATAGTGGATTAGGCATTTGCCTTACATGTGGCAGACCCAGGTTTGATACTTGGCATCCTATATGGTCCCTCAATCCTGCCAGGAGTAACTTCTGAGCACCACTGGGTATGCCCCAACCCTCCCCCCAAAAAAATCTTTAAAAATTACAAGAACATAAAATGGAAATGCAAATCCAAATCCTATAACTGTCAAGGCTTATATAAAAATAAACATATATTTTTTTTTTACATTTTACAGGTTGTTTAGACCTAAAATAGTTGAGTAAAAAGGCTGGTACGGCAGGGAAGGCACTTGACTTGCACACAACGGACCTAAATTTAATACTCAGCTCCATATATGCACCCCTCTCCCTAATCCTGGCATGAGTAATTACTGAGAACAGAGCCAGAAATAAACTCTAAATATACTGTGGCCACAGAATCAAAACCACAATTTTTAAATTTACAAGCTGAAAAATATTATTGACTCCAGTCTTACCATACATTGCCAAACTACTTAACCTACATATGTAGCTACTTTACCTTAATACCATATCTTCGACACTAAAACTGAGGCCAAAAGAATTTTTTAAGATCCTTTGATTATTGTTGATTAGCATCAACAATAACCATTTTCTCCCATTCTGTAAATTTTATTTAGTCTCGTACTTGTCTTTCATTTCACCGCTGAGACCAACATCTTTATCAAAGACCAGATGGTGTAGAGAGATTATGACCGTGAAAGGTAGCTCATGCTGAGGGCCTAAAGGAACAACAAATCATGACTTGCCTGAAAAACCAATTTAAATTACACACATCCCATGTCCTTATCAGAGAGGGCACTTGCCCTGTGCCATGCCTTATGCCAGCTTAGACAGTATAGGAGTGGATTGATGGTTGTACATAAAAGAAGGCTAGGAAACTATGAAAATGGTTCCATTCAGAAAAGGGGCATTTGCCAAAAGGATGAACTGGACCCCAACTATCAAATATCCAAGTCAAATATCCAAGAATCTGTCTTAGAGAAGACATTAGGGTTCTATGATAGAAAAGAACACAGAAACATCCTATGTTTATCAGAATGGCCAATTCCATTCGTGTAAGTAAGTGGGTCATGAGAGAAAAAGGAAAATTTGACTTCAGGTGTGTAATTACTTGGCACTACAACCTATTCCACGTTCAGGAAGAATGCTAATTACCTTCTGCATGAATCCAGGCCTGTCAGCTTTCCTCGGCCCCTTTGCAAAGTGGAAAACAGTGATATGCTCCCGACCATGCTGATGTATAAATAACTTCTATGCTCACCCAGCAGTTTCAGCACATCCAGGAAAATGACATTATGAATGAGCTGCATTACCCAGCAGAGACAGACAGACTAAATGTGGGCTTCTCCACAACTTAATATGCATCTAATGTACAACTTAAGCAATATCTTCCACACTAAGTGACAGGCAATTTATCTCCATACATCAGCAAGTGCCATGAATGTGACAAAGCTTTATTGTTGGAGGAATTAGAAATTTTCAGCCACAACTCGATTTTCCTATCTCCATTTATTAGCAAACCTCGTGGAGAAGTCAAATTAATTGCCTCATTCAAACCTATCCTGACCACCATTTGGCTTTATTTAAGTTTTTGCAATCTTTTATTGACATCAGCCAAGTAAGAGGTCACTATCTTAAGAGGACAACGTGAGGGTGCATGACTCTGCAGCTATATTTTGTCTTTGCCCAAACCCCTATATTTCCGTTAGGTCAACATTCTCTGTTAGCCACAGGACGTTGACCTCAGTTGAATAACCATTACTTATTGTGCTTATTTTCTAGTCAGACAAATGTCAACAGTTTTTGAAAATGAAGCACTGTTTATTGTTTGCCTGGCAGTTATGAAATAAACACATCTAAAATTTATTATTTTCTTAATCCTGTACTTCCAGTAACATTAAAGATCTCTTGGAAAAGTTTCTTTCGAAAGTTTAACCTTTACAACCCATTTCCTCTTGCTATGTTGCACATGGCCTCTAACCCATATTTCATCTTTAGCTTAATGAAGTCATATAATTCACTTGGCTAATATTTTGTGGGAAAAATAAAGCCTTGAATTCATGGACTGATCTATGTCAGATGGATCTATTTGGTCTTAGTTTAAGGCATTATTACATTTACACACAAAGCATATTCGTTTTGTCCACAACTAGTTGAATCTTATAGTCTTTTGCTGTTTTTACAAAGCTGATACGACCTATTTCTCTTGTGTGTGTGTGTGTGTGTGTGTGTGTGTGTGTGTGTGTTTATTTTTCCCCTTGTGGGGCCCTGGGTTCTGAACAAGGAGGGATCCCATTTTGTCAGAGACCACATATTCAACTTCTCTTTCTCAAGTCTAAATTCCCATTAACAATGCCCTGAATTACCTGACCATTCCAGGTATCTGGAAAGGACAGAGTGGTAGTGAAAATGAAAGTGGTAGAAACAGACAACAGCCAATTATTTTGGGGTTTGGGTCACACCCAGCAGTGCTCAGGGGTTACTCCTAGCTCTATGCTCAGAAATTGCTCCTGGCAAGCACGGGGGACCATATGGGGCACTGGGATTCGAATCGATGATCTTTTTGCATGAAAGGCAAACGCCTTACCTCCATGCTATCTCCCGGGCCCCATCAACCAATTATTTTAAATATCATCAGAAGCTAGAACCAACTTATCCCCTTCCTATAGAACCTACTCATCCTTTCCCTATATAAATTGGGTTGTGCCCTGGGGTGAGGTTCATCTCCTGTGAGAGATGACTCTGATCAGTCAGTTTGGAGCTGTTGGTAGATGGATTAAAGTTTTGTTTTGCATTATTCTAATTGTGTGGTCTCATACTTTGACTAAGGACCCTAACACACTGGGAGCCTTATCTGTGTGTGCAAAGGTTCTCTTTGACCATAAGATCACTCAACAGTTCACATATTATTTCCTTCAGTCCTCACACACCACTTGGCCCTGTCATATTTATCATCTTCAATTGTTTTTCAAATACTGTTGGCATTTGTGTCACAAAAAACACACAGGGTCTACATGGGTTTGTAGAAACAATATCTTTTAACAACCAGAAGAGGATGGCAATAATTTAGAATGATGTCCAATGGGAAATATTATGAGTCATGATTAAATAATCTATAACTCAAAAGAAATCATGTGCTGCATAATGTCTAAAATCCTAGATCTGACTTCCTAAGAAAGCTTTAGGCTGTTGAATAACACAGGATCAAAGATTTATTTTGGAATAAATAAAATAAATTTATTTATTTCAGAGAATATAGGCAATATAACCACTACATTAAGATGTTACCACTTGAAAAAGCTGATTTAATGTTCAAGTTTTTATTTACATTGCTCCTGGAAGCAAAATGTGATGCTTATTTGTGTCCTTTTTAGCAAACTGTCCGTTTGAATAATAAGTTGTGAAAATGAGCCCTAAAGTGGCTGATCTTTAAATGTGAACAGTTGAGATGAGTCCCTCTAGAATCACATAAACCAGCCCATTGCTTTGATGAAGCCAGACTGATTACTTTATTAGACTCAAGCATGCCAGTAAACACATCTTTCCAAATTCTGCCAGCAACGCACATCTTTGCGAGCTGTGATTGTTCAAGAATCACAAGAATTTTATGCTGATCCTTGTCACTTTGGCATTTATTGCAGTGATATAAAATACATGATAAAGTCTGGAAATAGTAAGGTGAAATCAGAGTGTGCCAACTCATTATAGCTAGAGAAAACTAAACATATCAGTGAGGCAGATGGCTCTATGGAAGATGCCAACTAGCTTAAACACATCATTCGTACTGGGGCTCTCAATTCAGAACCCAGATCAAAGTATTTAAGGTTCTGTCTCCCTGGAAAGAGTAAATCCGTAGCAATATTAGGTAGCCAGTAACTCCTTACATTAAAACATATCCTACCTAATGGAAGCTTCTAAAATAATTAAATGAATAAAAATAAAAACATATATAGTATTTTTGTGATGGAACAGAACTTCTAAAACCATAAAGAAAAACTCTATCTTAGGCTTTGTCCTATGACCTGTGAAAATGCCAAGATTTCTGGTTACAGAGGCCTGATTTTATCACCCACAACTGAGTGGAAAGTCTCTGGCACCATAAAAAGACCTTGGGGTTCGATAATGAGCATGTACAAAGCTTGTAGTTGTTCCCAAGACAGTATGCTTCAAGGGGGGAAAAACCCTGTATCTTTTAGGCCAAGAGAATTCCCTTTCTAATTTACCCAATACTTACTGTGCTTATGCAAAAACAAAAACAAAACAACAAACAAAAAAACACAAAACCTTGCTACATTAGCCCTCCTTTCTTTTTTTTTTTTTGGTTTTTGGGCCACTCCCGGAGGTGCTCAGGGGTTACTCCTGGCTGTCTGCTCAGAAATAGCTCCTGGCAGGCACGGGAGACCATATAGGACACCGGGATTTGAATCAGACGCCTTGGGTTCTGGATCGGCTGCTTGCAAGGCAAACGCCACTGTGCTATCTCTCCAGGCCCCCCCTTTCTTTTTTTTTTGTTGTTCTCATTATTTGGTTGTTTTTTATTTTGTTGCTGTTGTGATGTTTTTTGTAGTTGCTGGTTTTGTTTTTGCTTTTATTGTTTGTTTTTTTTTGGTTAATTTTTTTCCTTTCTTCTTTTAAATTGATATTTATAACCTCTAGATGGACTCCTCTCAGTTTTTTTGTCTTCTTTTTCTTTTTTAGCAAAACCACATAACTTGAATCATCTTGTTCTGCCTCATAAATTGAGGGGTGAAAATGGATGCTACCAGGACCAACAGTCTTATGAACATAGAGTAGAAATAAAAATGATAAGACTTAAACACCAACCCCAAAGTCATTGACAACATAATCGATAAACTACAACAAGCTATACACAGAGTGGTCCAGTTACACTAGGAGTCTGGGGGTGCAAAGGAGGGAGATATTTGATGCATGCTGGTGCATGGTGGAGGTGGAGGGAGGATAACACTGGAGGGGAAATGCCCCTGATTCATTGTCACTATGAACCTTAAAAATTACTGGGAAAGATTCATAATTCACTTTGGTCACAATAAAAATTATTTAAAAATATATAGTAGTACTACATACTCTAAAGTCTAAGGGGAAACTTATATAAGAAATATAAGAAAACTCAAATATATGAAATTTCCATTCCATGTGCTACAACAGTATTCCTATCTAACAGAAGAAAAACTGTGTGAATGAATATAAGAAAAAACATTGAGCATCATTATCTCTATTTTCAATGAAAGAAGGTCGGGCATTCATATTTCAAAAAAACACAACTCCATTAACTTCATATGACACGCTGAGTGTTTGTGGGATTGTACCAAATTTTGTAATTGCTTTCTTTGGTAGTAAGTGAGTGTCCAAGCAGAGAGACAGTTACTGGGGGACATATACAGTCACTGCCACCCCCATGCTACTTACTGTTTTACATCAAAGTGATGTGTTTCATTGTTCCATTGTCATACTTAATACATTAACTAAGTAAGACTGGCCATATATCTTGATTGTGAAAGACAGGAAATTCCCCATGGCCTAATCCAGGCCAGATTGGCTTTCACTGTTGTGCTGGTGATGCTCGGGGCATCTGACTCTGTGCCTAAGGTCACTCCTGTTGGTTACTAGGGTACTGAGGATCAAACCCAGGACTGTCTGCAATGCATGAATACCAGTTTGCTGAGCAACCTCTCTAGATAGAATTCTGGATATCCTATTTCTACCCATCCTGAAGAGATACATTAGGATCTTGACACATTTTCAACCATATCCTTACAAGGAAAAACTCCCCTAAATCCAAACTGAAGAGTTTGCAATGTGTTCTGACCTGATCTGTTCTCCTGCAGTCTTTTCCTCAATACATCCATCTTTCAAGCCCTAAACAGTGTAGTCTGCTATTTTATCAATAGATTTTGTTGTTGATACTGAAAATCAATTTGAGTGCATCCACATTTTTTTGATTTATTGTGAGTTAAATCAAAGTTGAATTCAAATTTGCTCTTGATTGGGTTTCAGCTATACAATGTTCAATACCCATCTTTTCACCAGTGCACATTTCCCACCAAATATATCCTCAGTTTGCTTTCTGTTCTCCCCCTGCCCATGTGTATGTGTGTGTGTGTGTGTGTGTATATATATATATATATTATATATATCTTGTGCAAAGGAAATGAAGTATAGAGTATAGATTGGTTAAAAAAGACTGTTATGGGGGCCCAGGAGATAGGTAAGGTGTTTGCCTTTCATGCAAAAGGTCATCGGTTCGAATCCCGGTGCCCCATATGGTCCCCAGTGCCTGCCAGGAGCAATTTCTGAGCATGGAGCCAGGAGTAATCCCTGAGCACTACTGGGTGTGAACCCCCCCCCCAAAAAAAAAAGACTGTTCTGAATCTTTTTTGTGTCACTTGGATTCCTGTCAAGGCCATCTCAATTCGAGCTAGCATGCATTGAATGCTTAGTAAATGTTGAGGATTATGAATAACATTATTTCACACTTAGCCTTCCCTTCAGTTTTATCTGATAGATGTTATAATCCTTTGCCAAAGATTCAGAGACATTAACAAAGCCATCCTAACCAATAAAAAAAAATTCTTCCAACAAGTCACCCACTATTAAAACATGATGTCTCTGTGTCTTTATTTACCATCACAAACTATTTAGTACATTTCCTCAGGCACTTGGTAACAGTATTGGCTCATGATGAATTTGATTTTGAGGAGATTAGGGACATTGCTTCCAATTTGTATCTATAGCATCACTGCCTAGACTGCTTCATAGGAGAAAGAAGATTATTCTGTGAACAGGAAAGGATGCATGGCAGATAACAGAAGGATAGTCTTGGAAACATAGCCTTGGAAAATTTCCTTAAGCAATTCTGATACAACCCTCTTTCCTCTTCAAAGACACACCTGGTATCTGTTCTGACAACTGAAAGAAAAAAAAAGCCAAAAAAAAAAAGCATGGGGGTGGGGTTCAGGTAATAGCTCATTTTGATGAACCAAAGTGATGACTCGTTAGCAAAAGCAGAGGCCGTGAACGTGCTAGTTTACAATCCATCTTAATAGGTTATTTTAATATTGCTGAGTGGTTTTGCTAGATGCTCTTTCAGGGTTGTTTTTTACTTGAAAAATGTGTTTGGTTGTTTTTATTTTCCCTAGCATGGAACAGTAGGTGATTAACAGTGGGTGGTGGGAAGGTGGAAGGTCTGAAGAAAGGACTTGAATGAAAATAGAAATTTCCATTGATTTACCCAGTGAGTCCCCACTTTGGGCTCCAGTTTTTAGTTTTCAAAACTGCAGGTGACCTCTATACATAATCACCAGGTGCTTTTCTTTTGTTTTGAGAATCTGTAAAACAAGGATGGTTTTACTGAATTCTCAACATAGGAAGCTGTCAGACTTGTCTTGAATTCCTAACTTCAAAAGGTCAGGCAGGAGGTCTGGAAAAAGGGATATATTTCTCATTCAAGTCAATTTATTCACTCAAATCAGCCTACCGATTCTACTGTTGCTCTCTCCTTGCTAAGCAAGTGAGAAATCTTATTTTTCCTTCCTGTTAAGACATGAATCTGATGGTAAACTTAGTTCAAGTTACTATACATATTTTATGTGTCTAATATATCTCTCAGAACCATTACCCCTCTCACAACAGTTGGCCTTCTGAACTCTCCTCATGTTGCTTCTTTGTATTGCAGATGCAACAATATAAGAAGAAATAACCATTCACAACAAAACTATGATTTTATTATGAATCACTCATTTCAGTATCATGAATTGGAGAACAAGGAGTGACACTATTTCGTAGGACCATGTGTTGTAAACCATGTTAGGCTTTCTCAAGCCTATTTACATTAGCACCACCCTGAAATTCTGGCCATCTCAGGTAGTCCATCTAGAAAATACATGAGAAAGCAGTAGGATGATACTCTAGACAATAGTCAATCATTTAAAAGATCATCAAAAGCTAGTACCTCTCTATTTCTCTTCCCTATATAATCTGATTTGTGGCTTTGATTGGGATTTTCTCCTATGAGACTTATGGAGATCATGGTTAATGGAATAAAGGTTTGTTTAGTTTTACTCCAATTTTGTGGTCTTTTCCTTTGACTCTGGAACCTAACAGGAAGATGTAATCCATAAGGCCACAGGGTCAGTCATGGAAGAACTCACGAACCCAAGGCTAGAAATGGTTGGCATGATTCCATTTGGCTTTTGCCCACTAACAGTATTCCTGGGAAAGTCATTTTCAATCAGGTCAGGGTTATCATCTTGCCTGAAGGTTTTCCATATTCTCCTCACATACCTGAGAGACACTTCCCTCAATAGCTTTCCTTGATCTGGCTGGCAAGTGGCCAGGTTTGCTCTTTATCTACCATTATAGATCTGGGTTGAAGGTGAGATTGTGCAGAGAAGCTTAGGCAACAGAGCTTGGAACAGACTGAAGAAAAGAAGAAAAAAATGGAAGGCTCCCTGTTAACAACCACAGGGAGATATTAGATAAGCAGACTGGAGAGCTTTGTCTAGGATTTTGCTGTTCTGCTCTACTCTCGGGTTTGTCAGTGATTAGAAAGAGATAAATCTGCGAAAGTTTGTGTTTGAAGTGTTGACATAGACAATACACCACTGTACAGTTTCAGAGGAAGTAAATCCCACTGGGTAGAGCATGAACTGTTAGCTCAGGAAGCAGGAGTGAGAAAGGAGAGGGGTAAAAGGAAGACCCACACCATGGGGCTGAGAGGAAGTAGAAAGGAGATTGTTCACTTGGGTCTAAAGCTGAAGAACAGATTTGCCTTCACAAAAATGAGGCTAGCTGGTTTCCCACATGCAATATTTCTTCAATCCTATTTGCCACCACAATGTGAAAGAAATCTTCCTTTTGTGTTTTCCAAAGAACAACTCAAACGCTTCCTCCTCCAGAAAACTTTATTTCCCTCTCTAAATTTTAGAGTCTCTGAAACACTAATGGTTTATATAGTATATAATTCCATATACTAGTGTATATGGAATGATTTGAATCAACATTTAATTTGATTATTGGCCAAGGCCTTGACATGCCCGTCAATTTAACTAGGCTTCACACAGATTTTTAGTCAAGGCAGGTTCCTTAACCTCCCTTTTCTTTCATGTTTACTTTAGAAAAGTTGTGATTGTAAATCATGTCTCTACTCCTTTGAGAGAGAAATTTGCTTCCAGAATCTTGCCAATTTTCAAAGCAGCAGTGTCGTCTCTCAAGAATCTGGGAGACATCCATGAAAATCCAATCCTTAAGAAAAGGAAGACCCCAAATTCCAGTCTCTGTCACGTGAAGGACCCAAGTTTAATGAAAACCAATGACCAAAATTAAAGATCAAATCCCCTAGACCAGCTCTCAGTACTTTTTCAACTATCAAAAACCTTCTGGGCCCGGGAGATAGCATGGAGGTAAGGCATTTGCCTTTCATGCAAAAGGTCATCGGTTCGAATCCCGGTGCCCCATATGGTCCCCTGTGCCTGCCAGGAGCAATTTCTGAGCATGGAGCCTGGAGTGACCCCTGAGCACTTCGGGTGTGACCCAAAAACCAAAAAAAAAAAAAAAAATTAAAAAAAATTAAAAACCTTCTGATCTTTACACTGACTGTATAGAAAGAGGGGTACAGTAAATGCACCCCATATATACCTCAACCCAGGCCCTTTGCCTGGTCTGTATTGTAAATTGGGGGACAAAAAAAACAAACACAAAAATAAAACAAAAAAAAACCTTCTGAATGTTCCTTTTAGTTATGCTGAATTGAATCCAATTATTAATTTCAGTGGAATCACTATTGCAATCATCTTTTACACAGTACTTGGACATCAGCCCTGATGGTGCTCAGGGAATCATATATGAGACAGAGATTGAATATGAATTGTCCTCATGTAAGGCAAGTACCTAACTCACTATACTCTGCTCCCTATAACAATAATCTTGAATAGCATTTACCTCTTGAACTTGGCCAGTACAATTTGTCTATAACACACTATCATATATCTAGCAGTTGTTTCTTCTATTTTAACCTAAACCAGAATGTAAGATTATGAAAGTAAAAACTAATGAAATAATCTGGGTTTCTATACTAAATTCTTGGCTAACTTTTTTCATCTCTTCACTTCCTTTCTTTATTGCTTAACATTTTCTATACTCAATGCGTGAATCTATATTTTTTAATTTGCGATTCACCCCAGTAGTTCTCAGGGATCCTTCCTAAGGATGTTCAGAGGATTGACTGTAGATGGTGTTGGGTATTCAACCCAGGTCAATATCTTACATGACTATTACATTACTCACTGTACTATCTCTTTGGCCAATTAAAAATAAATAAATAAAGTTAGGCATTATTTCTAAGGCAATGTGCTTAATGGTGTTAATATATATGATTGTGGATGCATAGTTACCCCATCTTTTCATCAAGGAATCAAGATTTCAAAAAATATTTAAATATTTAAAAAATATTTAGAATCCCTTCTTTTCAACTTTTAATCATGTACTGAATATCTAAGTGTTAGTTAATACTTGCTCCCTCTCATGACCATATAACTTTTCCTCATCAGGATCTCAGAAAAAAATGTACACATAAAAAATTTATGAGAAAAGTGCCCACTGTTATTATCCCTAAT
The DNA here is from genome assembly GCA_004027635.1 of Crocidura indochinensis. Lineage (NCBI taxonomy): Eukaryota > Metazoa > Chordata > Mammalia > Eulipotyphla > Soricidae > Crocidura > Crocidura indochinensis. Next base: position 7,311 of record PVKC010017524.1, on the reverse strand, counting down.
GATTATTTTGCCTCCTTTCCCTTTAGTTCACGATTGCTCAGAATCCTCACAAATATCACAGTCCAGGCCGTAGGTCTGTTTGAGCTAAATCACATAGAGTTAAAACCTATCAGCCCTTCTCAGATAAAAATGAGTTCCTTTATAAATTTAAAGAATATTTGATCGTACACTCATCTTTTGGTCAAGTTAATCACTTTTTTTTTTTTTTTTTGGTTTTTGGGTCACACCCAGCAGTGCTCAGGGAGTACTTCTGGCTCTACGCTTAGAAATTGCTCCTGACAGGCCCGAGGGGACCATATGGGATGCCGGGATTTGAACCACTGTCCTTCTGCATGCAAGGCAAACACCCTATCTTCATGCTATCTCTTCAGTTCATAGGTTAATCACTTTTGAGTATAAAGTGTCACCTATTATTTAGTAAGTAAACTATTTCATGGACTTTAAAAAAACAAGTAACAAAAATAAATTATTTTTTCCCTTACCTACTTCTCCCAAAATAAACTAATATTTTAAACAACAGATTTGAGATGAGAAAAATCACTCATGGAAGACACCAAAATTGAAACAGATCAAAAACATGCTTAAAAACAACAGATTTTGTTTTCTTTAGAGAGATTATTCCTAGTCAGTACATATTCCTTGTGTAATAAAGCTTTCTATCGGAATTTCCTGAAAATTTTCCAATGAAAATCCATCCCCTCCAGAAAGTGACTGTTTGTTATTTTGAAGGGACTAGACAAGTTAATTATCCTTTCTAATAGAATCATTTTTAACTTCTTTCTAAAATTCTTTTTTTTTTTTGTTTTGGTTTTTGGGCCACACCTGGCGATGCTCAGGGGTTACTCATGGATATGTGCTCAGAAATCGCTCTTGGCTTGGGGGACTATATGGGACGCTGGGGATCGAACCGCGGTTTGCCTAAACTAGCACGGGCAAGGCAGACGTCTTACTGCTTGCACCACTGTTCAATCCCCTCTTTATAAAATCCCATTTTTTGAACAGAGGGTTCAAACAACAGTACAAGGGCTAACAAGTAATATAGAAGTTACAGTTCTTGCTTGACATGTAGTCAGCATCCATTTGATCCCAATTATTACAAAATGTCCCTGAACACTACCAGAACAGATCTCTGAGCATAGCACTAGGATTAAGCCCTGAGTGTGACTCAACACTCAACACTCTCAACACTCTCTGCAATCCAAGATAAAAAGTGAGATGAAGTAGTTAGACTGGCAGAAAACCTCAAAAAAAAATCTATTTAGCTAAACAATAAATTGTATTTAATGTTTTAATGGTATATCCTCTATTGCTTCGATGTTTATTTATTCCTGTAATGAGGATAATCAAACTGCAATAATCTCTTTTAACTAAAAGTTGATCCTAGTACAATTGTAACGTTATTTCCCAATAATAACATGGGCCCACGAAGGAGCCATAATTGTACCTTGAGACCTATTACCAGTCACTCTTGTCATCAACATACAGATTCAAAGGAATGAAGATGATTTTGGAGTTGAGTATATCTTATTAGTGTATTGGTAGATGATAATTGGACAATCAGAGATCTTCCAGGAAAAACAGGCATGCGACTTAAAATAATACAAAGGTCAGATAAAAAATAAGAGACTTCAAGAACAAGACATTTGTTCTTTGTTCGTCTCGTTTTCTATTTCCTTCTTCTAGGACTTGTGAGAACTTCTGAATTAATTCTGTGACACATAAAGTTGCTTTTATAAGAAAGGGCAAAAAGGAAGCAATTCAAGAAGAAAGCAAAATTGTATTTATTATTTTCTTTGGCCAAATCAAGTTTGATATCTTTAATGTGTCATCCATTCCCCTTTCGCTTGTTATATCAAACTATAGAATTTAAATGCAACTTCTGATAAAATGTTTGTCTCCATATTCAGACTCTTCCAAGTTTCAGAATTCTGCCATGTCTTTGTTCTGAAAGCTAAGATTCTGAGTCAGGACATTTAGCAATTTAATTCTTTGGAATTTAGTATCTCTGCTTAAATATAAAGTTTGATTTGTATTTGTATTGTACATAATTTCAGAGGTGGTGAAAACCTTAGAAGCTTCAAAATGAAACCTCAGAGAAAATCAGATTTTCATTCATATATGCATACTACATATGCCGAAATCATCTCATATTGCAGATTTGTTTTGCTTTTAGATATTTCTAAACTATTAACATCCTTGACATAAATAATAGACTCTATTTGTAACAAACACAGGTATTCTGTTGAGTATATGTTAATTTGAATACAACCAATAATCAACTGGCATATATACAAGTTATATGCATTTGAAGCTGACAAACTGTCTCTTTTATCAAGGATAATGAAAAGTGTAACAAAATGATCTGTAAAAAGTTAGTATCTATTATGCTCTAAAAGTCTTCTCCTAGAAGGGAAATCTGACTTGGTTTGTCCTTAGAAAACATACATTAATTTTCTCTTAAATATTTTCTACAGAAAATAACATATAACCAGAAAAAGGCTGTGACTCATACAAGATGAGTGATTTTATCAAAATGTTTAAAACTTTTATTTTAGGCTCCATGGCTTACAGTAGTTTTAATGTAGGATTTCATGCACTTAACATTCTAACACCACACCATTTGCTAGTATATCTTCTTTACTCCATGGTTATCCCATGTCTTGTGGAGGCATTTTATACTGAAGACCAGTTCTCTGCTTCTGTAATTTTGGGACATTTGTTATTTCCCTGCTATGGTTCTTTATATCCCACATATACAAGACATGATCCTTGGTCTGTTCTTTGTCTCTGACTAACCTTTACTCAGTTAAGATCCATGCCAAGATGGATAATTTCATCTTTCACTGAAGCTGAGATATACCATAGTTTTTTTATCCAGTTATCTATTCTTGTACACTTGGGTTGTTTTCATTTTCTGACTATGGTGACTAGAAGTGCACAGAACATATACTGCACATGTATCCTGACTAGAGCCTTTGGGTAGTTAGGATAGAGTGAGGTTGTTGGCTCGTAAGGAATTTCAATTCTCAGTTTTGGGAGACGTATCCTATTGTTTTCCCCAAAGATTGAATAAGTTGACATTTAGCAGTGAAAATAGGTCCCATTTTCCCCATATCACATCAGCATTGATAGTTTTTCTTTTTGTCACATACACCAGTCTCACTAGTGAAAGCTAAGCTCTCATTGTGGTTGTGATTTGCTTTTACATGTGCTAAATAATGCAGGGCATTATTTCATATACACTTTGGCCATCTGCATGTCTTCTCTAAGGACATTTCTGTTCATCTCTTCCTACCAATTTTTTTGCAGGAAGTAGACATTTTTTTATTAAGTTCTACCAGTGCATTATATATCTTGGTCATCAATTCTTCATCAGATGAGCATTAGACAAATATTCTCTCCTAGTCTGCAGAGTGACTTTTTATTCAACATTTTATTCTTGGCACAAAAGCTTCTGAATCTGATGCCTTCCATTTCTTTATATTCCCTTCCATTTGTTTAGCCAATATATGCCTTTTCTTCTGATTCAAGCTTACTTTATTGTCCCTTTTATTATTAATATTTTTATTTTGACTAAAGTGGATTACAAATCTTTCACAGTAGTATTTTAGGTACATAGTCACATTGAATCAGGGGCATTTCCACCATCAATGCTGTCTTCCCTCCACCCCTGTTCTTAGCATGCATCCCTTTAATGACTTCACTATTGCCTTATTGATCATGTCAATGTGTTGACTATTATCACAAGAAATAAAATCTATTGGTATATATTTATTTTTGTCTTATGAAGCAAAACAATTTCACAGTAGGATAGAGGACTGTAATACAAATATTCATAAAAGCAGTAAATAGGGGCCATAGGTGGTACAAGTAGTAAGACATCTGCCTTGCCTGCACTAGGCTAGGACAGATTGCGGTTTGATTCCCCTATGTCTCATATGGTCCCCCAAGCCAGGAATGATTTCTGAGCGCATATCCAAGAGTAACCTCTGAGTGTCACTGGATGTTGCTCAAAAAAAAAAAGATGCACTAAGTAATATGCTTCACTGTTTCATAAAAGTATATTGGCTAGAGTGGAAGTACAGTGGGTGGGACACTTGCCTGTTATGTAGTCAACTGGGGTCCTATAAAGTTCCCTGAGTACCATCAGGATTGATACCTGAGCACTTAATCAAGAATAACCCCTGGACACCACTGGGTTGGCCCCAAACAAACTAATAAAATGTAGGAAAAATAATCCTCATGTTTCCCAGTAACTTACTCTATAATTATTAAAAATTAAATTTCTGTGACATTTTTCAAAAAGTTCATGTAGGCTACTCTATTTCTAAAATTGCAATGCTTATGCAGGATTTAAAGATTTATAAGGTACTCTTTGGTAGTAATGTCTATGTATGATTAGCTTTGTGCAAGAAACAGGGGCATAGAAAAAACACAACTACATAACATACATTTATATGAGTAGGATCCTGAACTTGAAGAAGGAATCTCTTTTATGCTTACAATAAACTCAGATGTTAAATTCATTTTGAAACTAAACATATAACCTTTTGGAGAAATTGCTTAAAATATTATCTTCAAATTGTTTTCTAAAAGTATAGGCATTATAGGTATATAAATCCATTTCTATCACCGCCAATTCTTTAAAATTTGTCAATCATAGCTAGCTTTAAATAGAGCAGCATATTGAGAAAACCTCATAGCTAAACAGAAGCACTTACTACTAACATAACCTGTTAATTTTGTCAACACATATATTTTTCTCTAGTTTTTTTCTTATTCAAACCGTAAGTTTCTCCCAAATGTTCCTAATGAACTTTCCTAAAAAGTGTCATTTTCTTCCTTCAAATTATAGCTTTTTAATGTAAAATGTCTACCACATTCTCATTGGCAAAAGACAAGAGCAAAATCACCTCCATTTTCAGGAAAATGTGTGATCTACATGACAGCTACAGCAATAGATTTTTCCTTTCACTTTAAGCTCAGAATCTCAGGAGCCCTACTGTCTTGAATAGCTTTGAAAATTGTCACTTCATTGCACATTTTAATATTGCCATTTAATGCAGCATTATACTAGATTTCAGAAAGGGGGAAATGGATGAGCAAGAAAATACACGCACAATTTTTTTTCTATCGAGAGTTAAAATTGCATTTCACTTAACTGACTAAAAATACAGACTAAAATCTTTCTTCTATATTAATGCATTTTTATGTAAGATCTGTTCTAGTAATCAAGCATAGCACAATACTCAACATCCTCAGAACAGTGTGAGGGAAAAAATAAATAATAAATTCCAATATAAACCAACCATAAGAAGCAGAATGCATGCATTGCTTTGTATTCTTGCTTTGCACTGCAGCGGAGAACATTCAATAGAACACTTGCTGAATAGCAATTGCCGAACTTAGAGCTATATTGTCTTACATTCTTCAAACTATGGTGCTTTGGATAGAACAGACTGGTTATTTCCAAATTGTTTCACTGAAAAGTTCAAGGAAAATGAGACATGGTACCTTGGCAATCTAGCTAAAGGCATTTTGCTTTCCTGATAACTATTCAAATCTTGCTTGGCCCAACCTGACAATCATTCTTTCTGACAACTCTAAGAGGTTTTGTAAGTGGTATGATACATGCAGTTTTCCTTTACTTGCCTTTCTATTCGTACAGTTAATACAGGGATGAGGGATTTGAAAGTAGAATATCCTCACTTTATGTAAAGGTATTTTTATTCAGTTTTCCAACTATCATGCAATGTGGCTGAAGGGTGGGAATAGAGGAAAGAATAAGATAGATTTGGGGGGTTTGTTTTTCTCAGGTGTGATGATCTCTACAAGGCTATTCAAACATAAAAACTCAGAGTCTTTCCACCAATGATTTTCATTGGTTATGTGTAAGTTGTGAATCAGAAAGCTTATGTTTTGGAAAGGTTCCAAAATATATTTTTATAGTGAATATCCAGTCTAATTTAAGTATGTTATCTGAATACATTGGAGTAAGGACCAAAAGAGCTCAAGAAAAATGAATATATAATAAATGCAATGGTGTGCAATTTGGAAGAAAAAGATATAGGTAGAAGGTGAAGGGGTGGGCCACACTTAGCAGTATTCAGGGGTTACTTCTGGATCTGCACTCAGAACTTACTCCTGGCTATCTCAGAGGACCATATGGGAGGTTAGGGATCAATCCCGGGTTGGCCATGTTCAATCAAATGCCCTTCCACTATGCTATGACTCCAGCCCCAGGTAGAAGATATTCTTATTTAGATATTATTTTAGCTATCTTTACTACAGCTTTTTATGTTTTCTACTTGCCCCAAAGGTGAAATTTTTATTTTAAGCACCAGTTTATTTATACACGCAAATTATGAGTGCTGCAAGTATTTTTCACAAGAATTCATTTCATATCCCTAATGATATCCAGAAAATCCACTCTCTCTTGTTCTATATGTAATCTCTGATCATCTCTTGCAGCAGCTGAAGGAAAACACAAACAAATGAAAAAAAATCATGTGCAATAAGTAACTGAACAAGTAGTCATTTTTTCACATTGTCAGAAGCCACAATCTCAAATATGCATTTCTTTAGGGACCTGGTGGTGAATCATAGGACTATTGGTCATTCTTAGTATTTCCCTGAGGATAGAACAAGAGATAATAAGCTTCAACATAAAAGGAACACTTGTGTTATTAGGAAATAATGCTTTGGAAGTATTGGGAGAACTTTTAACCGGTGTTCGCACATTTAGACAGGGAAGAGACCATCGGGCAATTATCACCTTAAAAAGCTGGGTGACTCTTCTCCTTACTAGTACTATTCATGCACCTCCTTCTAAAGATGAAAGCCAGAGAAAGACTAAGGAAGGTTCCCATGCTTTGAGCAGTCATGGATATTTATGGGTTATACTTCTAAAAGAACCTCAGAAGACAGCTTTTTCCTTCATCCTATAGATATTATTCTAGTTTGTGTATTCTGTCAGAATAACTCCAGAAGAAAAGATTTTCCAAGAGTTAGGCTAAGATAAGGAATTCAGTGTGGAAAAATTGTTAGTTTATAATTAGAGTAGATCTAGTATCAGCATATTATTAATATTTACCCCTAAGTACTCATCAAGGCAAAGGTACATAAAGAAATGGATTTAATTTCAATTGACCATAAGCTGGTTCTCTTCAGTAAATGTCATAACTTTTGTGAGAATATTTGTGATACTTTAATTACTTCTGGTTTAATTAATTTTCTTTTTTCTCTAAAGCTTACTCATTCTCTTCTACTAAAATATCACTTGTAGAAATTCATATGAGCATGGCTATTTTA
>PVKC010017523.1:0-20171 GCA_004027635.1 Crocidura indochinensis | reverse complement strand
GCTTTTCAGATGGAGATTTGGAGCAATGACATTCTCTTGGAGTCTAGACACAGTTCAGAACAGAGATAGGTCAAATATTTGACAAAAGTCATTTAAAAAAATAGAAACTAACTTTAGGGTTTGTCACAATCAATATATATACTCAGAGGATAGACCTTAGGTATAAAAAAGTGTAACATTTAGGGCATTAAATGATCATGTCATTTGTAGCAAGAATTAATAGAATTGAAAATTAAATGAGGTAAAATGAAGCTCAGAGAGGCACATTGGCATTTAAGATTCACAATATTTCTAAGATAATTATTAATTAGCACACTATAAACAAATTTAGTATAACATTATGATACAAATTTAAGCCCAAAAGGAAAATACTTTGTAAGCTATCTCAACCTTTCTTAAACTTAAAATGCTAAACTAATTAAAACACAAGGTACTTTAAAAACATTTTTCTTCTAAACAGATTTTTTAATATATGTTAGACCAAGCATGGGTCTAGAGTCATTTTGGAGTATTGATAAAGAATTCTGCTAACTTTCTAATAGATGTCCTCTCCTTCAATATAACATAAAAGGCGAAAGTGTTATTTCAAGCAGAATTTGATGCCAGATTTATATTGTATACGTGTATTACCCAAACCTTTCTTAAAGGTAAGTCAAATCTACAATCATGCTTGTAATTATGTAATTATGGTGCTTAAATGAAGATTAAAAAACTGGTAAGTTGGGGTAAGAGATAGCATGGAAGTAGGGCGTTTGCCTTGCATTCAGAAGCATGTTGGTTAGAATCCTGGTGCCCCATATGGTCCCCCGAGTCTGCCAGGAGCGATTTCTGAGCACAGAGTCAGGAGTAATCCCTGAGCGCTGCCAGGTGTGACCCAAGAACCAAAAAAAAAAAAAAAAAAAAGAAGAAGAAGAAAAAGGTAAGTTAAATCTTATTTAAGATATTTCTATGATCATTATGCTCTCATGTACAAATTGAAATCTTCTTGCTATGATCTAGAAAATCTTACATAATCAAACTTCTGTTTTATCCCTCATCTACTTTTCTTTTTGTATTCAGCCATTTAGCCTTCTATATAAAAATGCAAACCTAAACCCTACTTCAAATTCAAAGTTTTTGAGTTTTTAGTTTTTTCTGTAATGATTTTTCTCCCAACTCATCATATAACCTATTCCTTTTCCTCATTCTAGTTGCCTTTTACTCTGTTATTCTCATTAAGATACTGAACAAGGTCTTACTGTTTATTAGTTATCTTTTTTGACTAGAAAGTAAGCAATATGAAGACCACATCCCTCTCTACCTGTTCAAATCTGATCAGCCATCCCTTTCTGAGAGCTCCCTAGATAGTCAGAACAGGCATTTGTGTCTCCTACAGAAATGAGAACAAAAGAACTGGAGAAGAAGTGCATTCGTTTTTAAAAGGAAGTTGACTGTGTCTCATTGTGTGATCTTAAAGAAATTTAGATAAAAGCATGTGGTCAGGAAGTGGGAAATTTACACCTTAATATGCCTTGCTAATCTCTGAATCAAAGAGAAAGAAAAAAAACGATGACATTGAAATAAAAATACTGATAACACTGAGGTCTGAGTAACCAATGTTAAGAAACAGAGAACAATATTTTTTGATGTTTTTTTTTTCAATCTGAGTCCTTTTTTTTTTCAAGACCAATTTATTTTCTTTCTAGGTATAAAAGTGTTCAAGAAATGCTTCTTGGGAATTTCCATTTTTTTATTTCTTATAGCTAATGCTATTTATAAAATTCACAGTTGGGAATAAATGGCTTATTTATATTATGCCAAAATTGTTCACTTTGGCTCTACTTCTTCCTTCTTTGGTGTCAAAGTCACTCAACCTTTTCAATCACCTCTCTTTCATCTCACTTTCCAACCTGACAGCATCTGGAACCCAGGGGTTTCTCTGACAATGTGCTAATGGAGATTGGAGTTTTTGGAATTTGGGAAATTTGCTGTTAGACTAGAGGAGGTATTCTGCAGGATAATTTCTGTCTTCAAAGCTTTGGTAAAATAATATATTACATTCCTTTTTTTTAATTATTGTGCCCTTTTTATTCTTTGGTGAAAATTCTTTTAGACATTTCTCAAAATTATATGCTTACTGTGGATTCACCAGGAAGCTTGAAACCAGCAAATAGAAATTTGGTCAATATGTTAAGAATAAACCTGACTTACTTTCTTGTTTTTTCTTTGTTTGTTTTTTTGGGCCACACCCGTTTGATGCTCAGGGGTTACTCCTGGCTAAGCGCTCAGAAATTGCCCCCTGACTTGGAGGGACCATATGGGATGCCCAGGATCCAACCGCAGACCTTCCTTGGCTAGCGCTTGCAAGGCAGACACCTTACCTCTAGCGCCACCTCACTGGCCCCATAAACCTGACTTTCAAAAGACTTAATATTGCATAGTGACTAATAATAATAGAGCATATCAATAAAATAAAATCAGTATCATATTGATTTATATAGAGCATATCAATAAAATATATGAATGATAAAGAGAACATACCACACCCCTATAATCTTATCTTTTAAGGTTAATAGTTATTACCAAGTTTGGAATAACACCTGTAATCTAGAAAAAATAAGTCAAAGACAGTCCTTGTATTGATATATATTATATACTTAATAATGTGAAAAACATGATTTAATAGACACATGTTATATCCATATGTGGCATGATCAAGGATGAATAAGAAGTCAATCTGTACCTGAGATAGTTTTCTTTGAACAAAATATCAGAAAAGATGGAAGTGGACACTGGTGGTGGAATTGATGCTGAAATATTATATACTTTAAACTCACCTACAAATAACTTTGTGAAGCATTGACTGAGTTATTTCATAAAAACACTCAGTGGCTATCCACTTTGTGACTTATTTGGCCTTATTTGTAGGACAAGCAAAGGTTGGGAGGAAATTGGGAAACTGGTGTAGTTGATGTGCTTTCAGCCCCATCTGTTAGGAGATAGATTGCCAACATCACAGTCCCACCTTGCTGGATAGTTTTTAGCTTGCAGAGCTGGTGGCCAAGCTCTGTTTTCCGGGGAGTGTGCATGGCAGTTGAGATGGTGACACCGATGACGCACGTAACAATAACTGCTATTTCTGCTTTTCCACTTGTGGGGCAGGCCAGTGTGCAGGGACACCTTCGTGGTGGTCTTGGGTTAACAACCTTTGCACTGACACTCCAGGGTGCCTGGCCCTGTAGTGCTGACCACTGACCACACTCTTAGCAGATAACCATCTTAAACCCCATCTGCCTGGAACTAAAATTGCCTCCAGAGCTTTCAGCATATTTTGGGTTCTGTGGTCTTACTCTGGTAACTGCTTTCTGCACTCTGCTCCTCTTTGAAACAACTTGTTCCTGTGTTATGGTGTCAACAATTCTTGCCTTTCTTTGACCATTTTGTTTGCTCTTGGGGGGTCCTGAGGTCATATATATGTTGTCAGAGAACACCTCCTCTCTCTCCTTTTGTTTGCAGCCTTTTCTATTGTTCTATTAGTGAATGGCCCAGTTTTCATTTCTTTTAAGTAAATAGCAAAGTAGAATATGTATAAAGGAGCCTTTTAAACCATTTTATGAGGAAATTCAGGAATGACTGAAACTTCTTGTATCAGACTATGAGAAATTTCATCTTCTATTAGTTAACTCTGGATTTCCAGATAACTCCCAATAACCTCTTACTTATTTGACGAGTGACATTAACTAGCTCCAAATTTTTCTATGAAAAATTGAGTACAAATTGGGGCATGTACTTCATGGCAGTTTTTACTTTTCTTAATCCTATAGTCTCCCCCAACCAGAGAAGTATTTTGTCTGATAACATTGTTATGTTATATTTATACCTCCCTTCTCAGCTCAGTGATAATAACACAAATAGCTGGCATTTAAACGTTTCTAAAGTTTGAAATCCTCTTAGTTTAGTTTCATTTTACTTTGAAGCTAGAATCAGAAGCTGGAAATGGATCTCTACAGCATATCCCCAGAGCCAGCCTTGCTTAAAAGTGCTTTTCCAATACTGTTGAATTTAATCTACATTCTAACTCTGTGAGGGAGAGTTTATTCTTCTAATTTGCAGATCAGAAAAATGAGGCATGAGAGGATAAATGATTTGCCCAGATCACTCCGTTCCTATGAGTGATAATTCAGTCTGTTTCCCTCCAAAGCCCATGATTATGGCCACAAAGATCTTTGGAGCATCACCTCAAGGATCTTAGGTCACCTGATAAATCACCAAGCCTGGGGCTTTGAGGACATCCTAGATTATCTAGCAGATCATTGAATACTTAGTGGATTACAGAGTATCAAATCTTTGTGTAATCCAACAGGTAGAGACTTATGGATTAAATAGTCACTGGCTTCACAGTAGATAAACAGAATTGGCTTCACAGTAGATAAACTAGGTATTTATTTTCAGGATGCTTCCCTCTCAAGGTCTAAGTCTCTTAGGGACTAAGCTCCTTCTTCCTCATTCTGAAGTTATGTCGCTGAAAAAAGAAGGTTCCACCATGATAGACTGGTTGGAAATGAAAGTAGTGATCCCCAGAGAAAGGAAACACTGGGCATAGCACTTCCCTTTCCCACCAGGAGTTTGTTTCTCTATGTAGAGAACAGGGGTCTTAGTAACATGCACTAGATTTTCTGTCCCAAACACAAATGAAGACACTAGACACAAGGTTCTGAACTGCTGGGGATTTACTCTGATCAGCAACAAGGGATAGTTCCAATAGGGATTTGAAAAATTAGATTTAATATTTCCCTTTTCTTCTTATAAAATAGTATATTTCCAAGTAGGTGACACTCCTTTCTAGAACAAAAAGCACTGAAATGACCCTGATAGTAATAGTAGACTTAAAATCAATTTTTGGGGTGCTTTTCTATTCACTGAAATAAGATTCTTAGGGGACAGTGAGTGATATTTTTAGGGAGGCACATGAGTAGTGTTGAGGGTTATCCTCTCTCTGAGGAGATATTCTTAGCAGTGTTTGGGGAACTATGCAGTACCAGGGGTAGGACCCAACCCTCCCATATGTAAAACATGGTCTCAGTCCCTTGAGCAATCTGTCTGAGTGACTATTATTTTCTGGATTGGGAGAAGGCTAAATAAATTCGGAAACGACTTTTCTATAACACCCCTAATAATGTTTCCCCTGCTATCTGAGAGTAGCTATCTTGCAAATTCTATATGAAATATATGCTTGGTTATTTTGAAGATCTGGGGATATTACTAACATCAATTTACATGTGAACTTCTTTGAGTATTCCCAGGTCTACCCCCACCCCCAAAAAAGAACTGCCTACACAAACCAAATAGAAATGTCCTAGATTCGCATAGTAGGGGGGAACCTGCAGTGGAAAAAGTCAGTCTTGCCCCAGGGAATCTCTTGACATTTTTTATTCTGTAAACCTTACAAATTTAAAGGTCACAATAAATTTATTTTGTTGTGTAAATTAGAGACTGTGACCACGGAGCAGATCTGCTTGGGGGTATCCTTCTCCCCTGCCTGGAGAGTGGGGGTTCTGCATCACAGCAGAACTGCCTTTTCTGGTGAGTTCTAATAAGCACAGATGTTGCCATGGCCAGAATGGAGTTTGTACTACTTGTGTTCTAGATCTAGGACTACGGAGAACCCTACCTATTTCTTAGCTTATGGCCTCTGGGGCATTTTGGAAGACTGGGCTGTGATGGCCACACTAACTTGTTTTTTTGTTTGGGGTTCATATCCAGAAAAGCTTAGATAGCTGTAGTCAGGATGTCACTTCTGGAGGTATTCAGGGGACCAGCTAAGGTATCAGGGATCTAATCTAATTTGCATGCAAGGCAAGCTATTTAACCTCCCTTTTATCCACTCCATCTCAAACTGGCTTTGGATTGTTCCCTGGAGTTCTTGCAATGCCATTCTTTCCCTCTGCCCATTGCTTATTGCCATGTTATTGTGCTCACTCCTTTAGATCAAGGCCCTGCCTCAAGTACAGAAGGAAAACATCTGAGTGTTCTTTATCTTAATACTAGTGTGCTTGTTCATTGAAAGTGAACTATTTATCCAATGCCTGGTCTACATTAGGCAAGTATTCTATGCCTAATGCTTAACAGTTGCCCCTTTCAGGACCAGAAAGATAGAATGCAGCCAACACTGAAGAGACTCTGGTTCAATTTCCAGCATCCCATATGGTCCATTGTGCCTGCTAGGAGCAATTTCTGAGCATAGAGCCAGGAGTAACTCTTGAGTGCTGCTGAGGTGTGACACCCCCCCGCAAAAAAAAAAACCCAAAAAACCAAAATCCAAAAAGCAGTTGCCCATTTCTTAAAGTTCATGAAGAAACCAAGGTCAGAGAAGTTAAGAAACTTACTTCAAGGTTAGTGTGCTTGCCTTGCAGGCAAGAGGCCAGAGAAAATTTGATCCCTGTGCCACCTCTCATGCTAAGTATTTTCACAGCATTTTTATAAATGATAATTGGTGAGCACTGCAATTAAAAAAGTAAAAGTTTTGAGAAACACCAAGACCAACACCCTGAATAAGCATGTGGCACCCGGTCATATGAGTAGCAATAAAGGGAAGAGAAATGGGAGGAAATACAAAGAAACTTAAATCTGGTCACATAGCTAGCAGCAAAATGACAAAATGACCTAAGCTGGTGTGGCACTGGTCCCCTGAGTCCTTTTGGGAGGTTCTCCCAGTCCTTGCTGTGGTTGGAGAGGAGACACTCTGGAATTGCCTCACAGGCTGTGCATCCAAAGAGAATGTTCAGGCAGGGGTTTCCAGAAATGAAGTCAGACCAGCCTGTGTGCATGTGTTCCTTTCCCCTATGAACAGCTCTGGGCTGATTTTCAGCAGCTCTAGTCTTACTGTCTCTGACTCAGTCCTCAGGGAAGTTGCACAGAAGCCCTGAGTGAGGAGGAGGAAGGGGTCAGCCATCATCTTCCCATTGTTGCCTCTCCATTGTCTGGCCTCCATTGCCTGTTGCTGATGTCCAGGATGTATTAATTCTGTGTATGAGAAGGGTAATTGGGTTGCTACTGGCTTCTCTTCCAGAGCTAGTGAAAGACCCCAGAGTACGGACATGTCAGTATTAGGAAATATGCTGGTGCGTCTGGCCATTGGTCATTTGCTGATCTTTCAAATTCCCCGTATTAATCCCTTGCCTGTCTCCATGCTAGATCCAAGCATCTATTTGCAAAAGAAGAATTCCTTGAGAAGATATGCATTTGATATAGGTGAGAGTAAAGGCTGAGGAGGTACTGGTAATGGGGTGGGAATGGTTTGTCCTCAGAAACCAGGCATTTATCTTTCCAGAGCTTTGGAGAGTGACTCCTATCAGTAGCTGTGAGCCTTTTGGAGAGGCATATGAAAGCCATGGATGTTCTTTCCTGGGAAGCAGGACAGAACACCATTTCAGAAACGCCCTGAGTTTGTGGATTCATTCCAAAGCAAAGGAATGCATCAAGGCCAGGTAAAAAGAACAGTGGACTCATCCAAGACCGTCAATGTTACCTTTTTCAAAATTTTAAAGAAAATTTCTATCTGTAGGATTTTCCATCAACTTCATTTATCCCTTTGATCCAACTGATGTTTTCTTTTTTAAACAAAATCCCATGATCCTCAGAGTAAAGCACATGAAAGGTCATCAAAGATAACCACAGAGGTGCTGAGTAGATGATGTGGGAGGAGCTCACTAATTCATTCCCTTTTCAGCATCTTCAGTGATTTTTTTTTTTCAGGTTTTTCCAGCCTGCACAGCTCCAGCTGAATTGGTCATTGCACATATGTTTAGGACTATTGTAATATAACCCTAACATTTCTGGATGCAACAGTGAGATCTTTCTAGCTGGGAGAAGGACTTAGACTCAGAGATGCTGATTTGCTAGAGTGACAAAACCAGGCCAGGGGGCTTGAACATGGGGTCTTCCAGAAATGTCCACAGAGCCTTGACTCATTCTCATCTCAATCTGGGCTCTGGGGCAGGATGGGAATGGGGCCACTGGACTGGAAGGGTGACCCTGGCAGGGATGTTTGCTCAATGGCAGCTGTCTGCTCTGCCTGCCTGGTGGGACGGAGTCTCTCTGTGGTCAGCTGCAGTTTGCAATCCTGGCCAGCCCCCGGAGGCAGTGGGAACAGCCGGGCTGTGTTAACACACCTGTGTTTCCCTCCCAGCTGTTTGCTTCACAACAGGGCTGCTGTTAGCAATTGCAAAACATTTCCACATCATCCACCCACTCCCCCCACTGCTCTGTAACATTTGTTGGCATTCACCATTGGGTTGAACTGCTTTATTTCACTTATTTTTATTTAAAAAGGGACACTAGAATTCTTTATGTCTGGGAATAAGCCAACCTGGCCCAGTGTTGAGAGCAGAAATATTCCATCTCCCTTCTGTGCCCAGAATTATTTTTGTTTTCTTCGATACACAACCTAGATACGGTTACAGCAAGGAAACCAGTTGATTTTTGAAACCAAAACTCCTTTCCTGTTTATGAGTGGTGAAAAAAAAAATTCCACTGTTGTTGATCGTGATGCCAGTTTATCTCTGTGGGTGGTATTTGATTCATTTTCTCTTTCATCTGCTCTATGCTCCTAATACTGTATGTAGTAAAAGAAATTGTCTTTGCATGTTCAAGCCAAGCTTAAACAATGAATATGATTACTAGGATTAATACTGATTCCTGAAGTACAAGGGATTCCATAAGGTTAACATGGGAACTTGGGCATCAACACAGTCAAGGCACTTAGAAATTAAGTGATCATAGGCTCCTTTTGCTCACCTCCTGGAGCCTCAGGGGGTTTCATTTTAAGTGAGCAGCAAGCCACTTTAGTGGGTACTTGGATGCTGCTGGTATCTGTAGCTCTAGACACCCAATTTCTTGTTATCTTTTACTGCAAGAACATTATCACCCTCCCTGTAGGCCTCCTGCACATCCTGTATGGGGAATATACACATACTCAGTCTAGTAACATCATATACCCAGAACTCAATAAATGTCTTTTGAATGAATGAATGAATGAATGAATATGGGAGTCTGTATTGAATCAGCCTTTTTAAAAGAGCATTTTTTTCTTATTAGTAGGAAAAGATGAATGTCCAGGACAGACACACCATTGTGGAAATGCAGGTCAAGGAGAATTTTGTACTCGCCGAGGCTCTCCCATTTGCTTCACCACGTTTCTTGCCCACATTGCTATGAGGTATTAAGGATCCCTGTTTTTGTTCCTAGCCAGGGAACAATTCCTATTCCTTTAGATGGGTCAGGCCAGTTAGAGTTTTTCTGTGCAATTCTTTCTAGATACTAGGTGGCATGGGGACCTTTAGTGTCTCTTGGTGCCTTGTGGTGCAAAGATGCTTGGCTTACACACCACCTAGTGTTTGCTTCTCTCTTCCCTCCCTTGTTCACTTTTCCCCTGCATGTCTGCTCTGGTACTTTGAGTTCAGGAAACCTGTGACACCAAAATAATGACTCAGTTTTTGCTGCCTAGAGAATTTGAGGTAAGTACAGCCTCAAGGGATAGACTGTGACCTAAGTTTTCTTTACCTATAGAAATGTCACCAGATATTACCTCTGACTAATGCCTCTGGGCTCTTGTTCTGGTCTTCAAAAAAATGTCTAGTTTTCTTAAGAATGGTTAAAAATATATCAATACTGTACAGTATGATATTAGTTACATATGAATATTTGCTATAAATGGTAGCCAAGAATATTTATGATATGATTACACTAAATTCTTAGTGTAAGAAAGTTTGCAAGTCTTTTGAAGTTTGGATTAAAAAACACCTTCTTTTTGGGTCACATCTTGTTGGCTTATTCTTGGCCCTGTACTCAGGGTACTAACGGAGTAGTGTGGGGGAGACTATGTATGCAGTGCCCAGATTGAACTGTATGCAAGATAAGTGCTTTGAACCCTCTCCAAGGGCCACACCTGACATAGCTTGGGAAATTCACTCAGTTCTTGGGATAGAACTTGAAGTCTGCAACTGCAAGGAATGTACTCTAGCACTTTCAGTTATATCTCTAATTCTTGATTTGTGCTATTTTGATTTGGTTCACACACACATACATATTAATTTTTTCAATGAACCTATCTGGAAATTCTCAGGACTTATTTCTGATTCTGTGCCTAGGGTTAATTCTGGTGATACTTGGAGGACTATAAGTAGTGCCAGGGATTGTTCTGGGGTTTGTTGCATGCAAGGCAAACACCTTTGACATTATGCTATCTATCTCTCTGGCTCTGAGTTAAATTTTTCACTCATGAAAATCCTTATATTCTAAGTAAGGTGCCCTAATACCTGATCATGCTTTTCAGCTTTCTAATAGGACTTTCATGTGCACTACATGACTTCATTCTTCTGAAATAATGGGGATATGTCTACAGTTGATATGGTCATTCTATAAAGAGTGAGCACCTTGGGTTAAAAAGAATCTTATCTATGTTGGCTTCCAATTTATCTTTATAATGGAAAGATTACTGTCCACACATGGAAAGAACTTAAGCATACTATTGAATTTTATTGAGTTATTATTATTGAATAATTTATTATTCAGAAATTAATTGGATGCATGAAAACAGAAGCATATATATAAAATCATGTACTATATCCAACATCATTTGATATTAGTGATTAATTTTAGTGAAAGCAAGCATTTTCTGTTCTCCAATGCTTCCATTATCATAATCAATGTCAAGCTAAAAAACTTACAAAATAGTAAACAAGTTTTTCATTGGACTAACCTATTATTGTCTTTATAGACTGTGTTACAGCCATCCTTAATACTTTTCTCAAAAAATTAACTGTAGCAAAGGTTTGATTGATTGTATCATGGATCTGTGGGTTGGCAGAATCCTGCTGATCTTATCAGCTTTCCTCAGGTTTGCTTTAGGGATCTTATTTTAGAGTTCACACTAAAGAGGAAGTGGCTTATCTGTGTCATATTTTCCTCAGGCTGCAGAAGAAGATGCTGCAGAAGACAACCACACAAGAAGACTTACCAAACACACATTTAAAACTTTTGCTTCCACCATGATTGCACATTTTTCATTGACCAGAGTAAGCAACTGCCCGATTCTGTTGCCACAAGACTGGAATGTATGCACCATCCCAATAGGGTGGGTGAAAGACTATTTGCTAGCTTTAATTTGATGAATTTATGCCAATCTGAAGTAAAGGAATTTAATTAAACAAATTCTCTAGCTTCTCAGTAGTGAGATTCTCCAGTTATTATAAAATATTCAAGCGAACTTAATCTTTGCCAGTGGAAACTATTTAGCAATAGTATGATCAGAATTCAAGGCCAAGCAGAGAACATTATTTTAGCTATTGATTTAACTGTTTGATATACACACATCCCCTAGTGATCTTGGAAAGTATATTGTTTTCTAAAAGAATGTGAGAGGTTATAACATGATCTAATTTCTCAATACTCATAAAATTACATCAATTAATAAAATGATGTTTTATGGTATCATTAACACGTTATGAACACATAATTTGAAAGGTTAATGCAATTGACAGCATATGAAAACAATGGCTCTCATTAATATTACTTAATGACAAATCTCTTTATTAATGGTTCTATATATCCCTATAACCATATTAACATAATATTTTATAAAGCAGGTATACATTGTATTTTAATTTGGAATGCAAGATTGAAAAGCATTAAAAAACTGCAAGTCTAGGTTTAAGCACTATTTAGGACAATAAGTTCATAATTATTAGAAATGACCATTTTGTAATTTAGCAAGGGCTAAACTTTCTAAGGGAGTATACTTAAAAAAAATCAAAGTTTCAGGCTAGCTGTAAATAGTGTTCCTGCTATAGACCTCTCAGGGGGACTGAAGGATATATATGTTTTCATCTTACAACAGGAAAGAATGATGTGAGAAGAGTTTTCTCACCTCCCAATATCTGGGTAAATGTTTTATTTAATCTGTTTTTTAAACAACTGAAGTACATCAATTGGCTAGTCAATATGTAATAGGAATGAATGGAATTCTTTCATTAGATGTCAACTACAATATAATATACCCTGGAAAATTAAAGCACAGTTTTCAATTTCTGTGAAATCCTTGCTTAACTATCTGTTTCACTCCTAGAAGACAAGCAAGACTTCTGTGAGAAATTCCAATATGTCAGTGATAAAATTAGACAATCTTCAGGGTCAGTTGAAGACAGAGCCTTCACCACATAGACAATATAAGCAGAATTTCAATGTCAGTGACATAAATCACTGTGGATTTTTAATTTTTCATTATATTTACTGATCTCCTACGGCGACAGTATTTCTTAAACTTTTATCTTTGTGCGAATGTTGTGGAAATCTTTTCAAGATACAGATTCTGATTCATTAGATCTGGAGAAGTTCAAGGTTCTGTTTTTCACAGACACTGCTTTAGAAGCAACTTCTAACTTGATGCTCAGAAGTCATTCCAGGCAATGTTAAAGATTGAACCTGTATAAAAATTTTAATCTTCAGCTGATTGAGCTATATTAGATCATCAATTTCTTACACTTGTACTGATACTGAAACTCAGTCACACTATTTATACTGGGTCAGCTCTGTAGACTCACTTGTTTCTTGAAAAAGATGTAAACCAAGTTCTGAAAAATCATGGGTACACTGGCCATGCAGCAGAAAGCTGGCAATTTCAGGAGGAGAGGGTGAACCAAGCTCCCACCCTGCTTAAAGCCATACCAAACACATCCATCACCTGGAATCACTGTTTTGCCTATGGTCCTTCCTCACCACTCCTCTATGATTCTCTTCTGGAAGCCAATCTGACCAAACTTCCAGTGGGAACTTCCAAACTTCCTGATTTCACCAGGGATTTTTCAGTGCAAGTGTGGGCGCCCTCCACCTCTCCATTTCCTTGCATCCTTTTTTCAAGAAATGTGGCAGTTGAGAATAGGCCCCTAAAGCAGCACTATTAGTAATATTGCTTTGATTTCTTGGGCAACTTCATTTGCTTGATACTGTCATCCATATAGGAACACAACAATTTAGCAGAATGGATAGCTAACAAGAGCTTACTAAACTTTCTGCATTGTATTAATGACTTTATTTGAAGATACAATAGTTTTCACATATTAGCTTGACACTGTACTTTTTTCCAATGTTAAAAGGATAATCAAAGCAGTAATTTATTTTCTACTTTTTAGTGACAACTGATATTTTAGATAGAAATTTAGATAATGTGGGAGATGAGTAGAAACTTATTATATAATGAAGAAATAATAGAATTATTATTAAGGATTTCACCTGGAAGGTATTACTATATATTCCAGGAGTAGAGGAAAGGAAAGATCTAAACAAGAAGGAAACTAGGAAAGAGGTTGATGCAGAGACCAAATTAGAATATCAAAGATCATTCATATCTCAAAACTGCACTTACTCTTGCTGGTCTTAACTAGCATTTCTTTGAAATGTTCTTTCTTATTTATGTGTTTCTTTTGTATAACATAATGAAAATTAGAAAAATTAGAAAGTGTACTTCAAATTTGCTGTGAATTTTAATTCCTTTTTCCATCCTGCTAGTAAGCTCTACCTTTCTATGGTCTAAGTTTTATAATATAATTGGATATAAACACTGAGGACATTAGAAAGCTTCAACTCATAAGGTCAACACCAACTGTGAATCTTAGGAAATCACAGAATCTGCAAAAACACACATGATAGGGGTTGATTTGTGTCCCTGAAAAATAGTCATCTTGCTACTGTTTGAAACAGGTCAAATAAAGTTTGCTACACAGACAGTTTCTCTTATGGTTGGTACCTCAGGCTGTTATGAGGTTTAATGGGAGGATCTGCAAAAGATTAACACTTTCTACATGTTCCCTAAAACTCTCGAAGTGCACTTCATGGGCAAATTAAAGTTAATTCATTCCTTTTAGCTTCAAGTTGATGCTGACCACATAGTGAACTGGGCACTAGCCAGATAGCCTCTTAAATAATGCTTGTCACTTCCTCAGTGAGTATTCATTATTAATTTCTATTCTCATGATTAGAGGTATTAGCTGCTTCTGTCTCCCATCCTCTGCCTAGCTCTTCTGACATGAATTAATTCACTGCTATTGACTAGTTCCTAAATAACCATGGATGTCTCCTTTCTCCAAGATATTCCAGAATATTATCCTTCCCCATCCTTCTACCTACTATAAGCAACTCCCTACCCTCATTGAGAACTTGGATTTAATTGAAGGAACTGAGCTCCAATCTACCTGCCATTTGGGTACCCCAACCTCATTGTGAGAGCTAATAATTGGGTTGATGGTTCAGTTTTATTGTCATAGCTCTGAAGTTTGGGAATTTTTGTCCACCATAAACATTTTTATAAGCATTCAAATGCTTAAACCAGAGGCAGTGCTTCTTGGAAAGTTTTGAGTATTCAGGAACTAATGAGTGGCCTAAAGAAACTAGTGCATCTACACAATGGGATACTATGAGACTGTCAGGGAAAATGAAGTCATGAAATGGATGGATGTGGAGACTATTATGTTGAGTGAAATGTGACAGAGGGAGAGGGACAGACAGACAGAATAGTCTCACTCATATGTGGGATATAAGAAAAAAAAAGACAGTATGATAATAATATCCAGAGACAATAGAGATGAGCAATGGTTGGACCAACTTATGATATGAAGCTTGCACAAAGAGCAATGAGTGTAGTTAGAGCACTAACTGCAATGACAACTGCAATGGCAATGATAGGGAAGAGGAGAGAGAGAGGTGGAGAGAGAGAAGGAGAGAGAGAGAGAAAGAGAGAAGCCTGTCCCAGAAATAGAAATTGTGGGGGAGAAAAGTGAGGGGGTATTAGTGGTGGGAAAATTGCACTAGTGAAGCGTGGTATACATTCTATGATTGAAACCCACCCACAAACATTTCTATAACCATAGTGCTTAAATAAAGAAATTATTTATTTAAAAAAGGAAGTTGTAAATATTGCATGGGACAGATATTGTAGTTGTGTGTTGTCTGAGAGGTATCTTAGGAATGCTGACTGTCACCTGCTTCAACACATTTTCTCAAATGATAATGATCATCAAAGCCTGAAATAATCAAAGCTGAGGTTATTCCTTACAGGGAATAAAAAAACAACAACACTGTTTGAGCTAAAATGATGGGGTCAAAAGTAATTGGTTTCTGAAGAGCTGAGATCAGACCTCAACTAGGACTTTAAATTATTGAGTTTTGTGTTATCCACTGTGATTGTGAAATTATCAGTGACAGATGTCGGTTCTTAAATAACTTCAAGAAGAAATAAAGTCCAATAGTTGTATAAATACTATGATATTTTCAGATTTAATTTTATTATGATTATTATTAATTTTTTTTGGTTTTTGGGCCACACCTGGCAGTGCTCAGGGATTACTCCTGACTATCGGTTCAAAAATAGCTCCTGGCAGGCATGGGGGACTATATAGGACACCGGGATTCAAGCCTTAGGTTCTGGGTCGGCTGATTGCAAGGCAAACGCAGTTGTGCTATTTCTCCAGCCTCAATTTTCAGATTTAATTTATTTGAATTTTATCCTTAGTTCTGATATATAAGACCAAAATTATCTGAATAATCAACAAAATGATATTATACAGTGAAAACAATAAACAGACTGAGAAGTCTCTTTTTAATAGGGAGGGACTTAGGGGATTTCCTAGAGTGCTTTAATTTGGGGGCTAGAGATCATGAATGCATCAACATTCTAATCCAAGAAAAGGCAAAATAACCTCTTCTGGCATGGTGGGGATGTTTTGTTGCATCAGAATCTATGCTGTGCATCAGAATTAAGATACATGTCTAGTGCTGAAAGTGCTTTAATTACTAACAAATATCTTTTGCACCCCCCCTTGTCCTGTTAGTTGATAAAAATTATCAGGCAAAAAAAATTATCAGGCAACCTATGCTGTCTCTGTGCATGTTTTTGTTTATGAGCATGAACATGTGTGTATATATGTGATAGGAAGCTTATATATAGATTTTATAATTATATTTATAATTATATATATTTGTAAATATATATACTTATATACCCTAGCCCCATAGTCCTTGCTAGTTCTACCATTTGCTCTCACAGGACTGTTTCCAGACCCAGTTTTGATGTCACAGCTCCCTGTTCGTTTTCTGAAATCTTTTCAGGTATGAGTGTAGCTCAAAGACGGAGAAGCTGACTTGTAAAGGCGCCAACTCTCAGTGTCATTCCTGACAGATTTCTTAATTAATTTGCTCAGATTGTCAATAATGTAATTCACTGTTGATTTAGAAACTAGTTATATGAGCACTGCTAGTGCCATTGTGGGAAAACATCTGAATAATTCAGCTAATAGATGGGAAACTCACCCAGATTGCTGGGGAATGGGGAGGGAATAGCTAATTTGAGTGAGATGAACACAAGTGGGGTGATTCCAGCAAATTCCATGGAGTGAGAAGAGGTTGTCATATTACTGGGGGCAGCAGCTGCCTGGTTTAATTATTGTCATTTGGTTTTTGGATAAAAGAACATGGATCTCTCAGTCTTATAGGCAGAGACCAGTAACATGCTATAAAATTTCAATATAAACTGGGCAATTTATTTGCTTACTGTGAAGAATCTTTATATTAGTATATCATATTCTTGCTATATATTATTTTATATGACTTTTATTTTAAATATGTGAGTCTAGTAGTAGGTGTCAATGAAGGAGTATAAAAATAGTCCACCCATAGGTGATTAATAGGTTTTATGGGGGGTATTTTCTAGAAGTGAATCAATGTGTGTCTTGAGATGATGGCTATCACTAATTTTTTTTCACAATAAAACACAAAGTTTATAGATTGGTAAGTCTGATTATGTGGAGATTCTTACATAAACATTAAAAATGCAATCACTTTTAGTTATATACTTAACATTTTATTTTAATTGAAAATCATAAAATTACATGGATTTGAGCTGTTATACTAAACTTTTTTCTCTGATGGTTAGAGTTTTAACAGCCCTTAAGTGCAGATGAGTTAGTGCTTAAATGTAAATGTTAATAAGAATCATTAAGCTTTTGATGGGAAATTTTTATTCCCTTGCATTTATCACACTTTTCTCTGTTTCTTTATCTCTCCCTCTCCCAACATCCTCACATGTATGCAATATCAGGTTTTCATGCACATAACACACATAAATGAACCCTTTTTCAGGAACTGTAATGTTTTAACATTGGTACAGTTCTAGAAAGGGAGAGTGGTTCTGATTGGGCCCTGCTGTATTATGTTCGAACAAAGTCAGCAATAGTTTTACATTCTAAGCTACACTGAAATCTATAAGTGAGTGTATTGCCTTTTAAGGTCTTAGTAAATAGAACTTCAGCAAATACTTTTTTAATGAATTAATGTAAGGTAACAAATAAGAGTTCTTTCCATAACTCTGAGTCTCAGATGCTTGTGCCTCTTCTCTAGGGAGAAAATAGCTATTAAGTAAGGCATTGGTTATAATTAGGTTTGGGCACATATGAAGAACACCTCTACGATATGTTGCACTGGTGAAGGGGGGTGTTCTTTACATGACTGAAACCCAACTACAATCGTACTTGTAATCAAGGTGTTTAAATAAAGATATTAAAAACGAAAAGAACAGAGGTTCAGTGAGATTCAGGTTTTGTCTCTTTCCTACAAAAGAAGTCTGCCCTAGGTCATCGAGGGTTGGGGAACTACTTGGTCATCAGGGATCCAGGCTCCTCCATCACTCCAGTGCATGGTTTACTTAAATCTAAGTTACTTCATGGTCAAGAAACTGTGGGTGACTGAGATATCACATCCATATTTCAGAGATCTGAAAAGAGGAAGAGTATGCCACTCCCTTCTCTTCTGCTTTTACAATCAGTCTTCCTGCAAATTTTCTCTCCTAACCTTTGTAGCCAACTCTCCATGCCATCTTGCTCTATTTGGCTAGAGATTAAAGAGCTGCATCTAGTTCAGAAAGCCTAGAGAGCATATCTTTTAAGCAGGACACAAATAATGTTAGAATTTTGCCATGAGAAAAGAGAGAGTTCAACTATTTGATGACAGCCTGAAAGCTCTGTCAAAGGTCCTAACCAATTCTTGTAAACAGCAGGTGATATAGAATAAGAGTTATAATTTTAATGAAATCACAGGTAACTGCTTTCTGTCCTTACCAATTTTCCAGGTAATTTGAATTGAGAAAATGATTTGCAAAAAAGTATTTGTTCAATGATAACTTATGAGGCTAGACCATGGATCTTGCTTTCTGTGACTTTTCCTCTGGACTGATCCTGCTCTTGTCAGGGAGACATGGTGCCCCTAGCATGGGAAGACAAGATGATCAGTCCCTATGTTTTCTAATAACTTTAGTTATTTGGATAATGGTTTTCCTTTTATTGGGAAAATAGTTTTTGTTATTATCTATGCCTCGAATGCTAGCGTTCTTTGATCCTGTATTCCCTGGGAATCTAATTTGTAAATAATTACTTGACAGGATGAAACTGGCTGAAAATTTCTGAATATGCAGAGACAGAGGCAGGCCCCAAGAGGAGAAGCTAGCTGAAAGGCCAAGCACCTGAATGGTTCAATTGCAATTTTTCATCACTCAGCAGTTAGCAGCTAATAAGGTCCCTTGTTAAAAAAAAATTCTCATGCCCCAGATGCAGTGGACATAAGCAGCCAGTCATTAGCAGAGGTGCCTGGAGCAGCTGGCCTACTTGGAGTGCTGATGAAATGCTTTTCCCCCTTCACCTCTCTGCCCTAGAGAATGAAGGCCAGGACAGAGTTATGCTGTGTGCAGAACAGGGTTGGATTTAGGAAGATGTAGAAAGGAGGTGATATGGACTCACCTTACATGAGTTGTTGTCTACCTTATATGAGTTGAATCCCTAAGTCAGTACATTTGGAAATAGAACTTCTAGGCAATAACAAAATTAAATAGAATAATAAGGGTAGACCAGACTTTATAAGATTTTTTCCCCAATCTACAACAAGCTAGACACAGAAGGAATCACTTATACTAGCAGCTGGTGGGGGGGGGCAAAGGAGGGCAATATGGGATGCATGCTGGGAACAGGGGTGAAGGGAGGACAACATTGGTGGTGGGACTGTCTCTGATTCAATGTCACTATGTACCTAAACTACTACTGTGAATTATTTGTAATCCACTTTGGTCAAAATAAAAATTATTATTACGATTTTTTTAAACTTAAAACAAGATATGAACCATTGAAGGATTTTCTTCATTGGCATATCTTAGGGTCACTCTGAAAACAGAGTGGCTATTTACTAGTAGGGAGAATAGCCCTCATCAGAAATCAACCCTATCTGATCTCAATCTTAGACTTATACCCTCCAAAAATCAAGACTAGTGTTTGTTATTTAGCTCATCTATGCTTTTTCTTTATGATAGTAGAAAGATGATTGTAGAAGGTAGGTGGTTGACTCAGAAAGAATGACTACTCTTGGGTCCCAGTGGTGACTCTGGTCTGACCCCGTTAGCTCTCATCCTGCACAGTGCCCCTATTCAATCACTTCTAGTCCATATGTTCTGGTTCTCTTCATAAGATTTGCTCGCCGTAGCCAATTCCTAGCTCTTCCCCTTTGTTGAAATATATTTTGGATCATTCACTTCAGCAGTCACTAAATACAAAGTTCCATCACCAGACTATATTCACATATACAGCAGTAACAAAAAAATCACTGGTTGTCACAGAGCCCCACTTATATGGGTGAATATAGGCCACAAAGACTTGCCTTGGGAAGTCCTTGCTATGGGCTAGATGCTATACTAAGCACTAGCACATTAAATTCTTCCAGACTTTCAGTACTTCTCTGAATTAAAGGATTGGGTTACCTCATTTCATATGGAAAGAAAAGAGTCAGAAAGTGCAGTGGCTTTTCCAAGGGACACACAGTTTGTTAGTTGCAAAGCCAGGAGTCATAAATAGGCAGTATTCATCCAGCCTAGCTCAGCTCAGATCTGCTGCTACAACTCATTTGAATGATGCTTACATGGCTCTCAGGTCGAGGACCCTGTAAGAATACTCTAGTGGACTATTTTGTTGATGTGGAACCAAAGAACATCTTCTTGGGGAAGTTAAGTTTAAGTAGGAAATTTGAGGAATGTAGGAGCTAAGTAGATATAAAGAACATAAAAGGGTATTCTAGGCAACAGAGAAGAGATGATAGGGGTATCCAGGGTG
>PVKC010017522.1:0-20177 GCA_004027635.1 Crocidura indochinensis | reverse complement strand
GAGAATTCTGTTAATACTGAGATGACTTGACAACAACAATGACCTGCTCTACAGGACAAAGATCCTCTATTGTACCGGAAGTGTGAGGTGAAACGAGAGGATGCCCTGCACCATCCTGAGTACTATATGAGATATGCACATTCCAGGATCTTTAGTACAGAAGCATGATACCAACAACAGAGACTATGTGAGGAATGGACGTGTATTGCAACTACAGGCGACTCGGATTAGACAAACTCTTTTGCCTGGAGCCCAGAAGTGGTCTTGTGTCAGGAATCCTCAGGGGTAAGGTCTCATAGTATTTAGGCCAAGGTGTTTTTTTCTTTTTCCAGGCCCCTCATATTTTGGTGGGCCTATGCAAACAAATGCCACTTTAACACCGTTTTTTACTCTATTCCCCTGACTAACCCTTAAGAAAAACAAACCACTGAAACTTTTGAGGTTAAATTAAACTAATATACTTGTGAATGGATATATAAAAATGTACTTTGCCTTCAATGTTTAAGTTGTAACCTACGTCTTATGTCTTTAGATTGTATTATGTGCTGCTAAAAAATAGTATGTACTATAATCTGGAGATTTGGGGACAAAGTAATTGTACATGGGCTCCGTTTTGTTTTTCTTGTTCATTGCTGAAAGTCCAAGACTGAGATATCATCGATGGGATTACTGAGAATTCTGTTTATGTGTGATTATCCTTCCACTGTAACTTTACCCTTTCCTCTTTCTTTGCATCTCTGTTCTCATAATAAAAAAAAAAGCAATATTGAAACAAAGTTGATCTAAACTCTCTTTCTCTCTCCAATCCTACTATCTTATCCTACCCCCTCACTTTTGCTGCATCATTGTCTTTCCGTTACCCACAACCCACACGCACCAAGCCACGTATTCATCTTCGTGGAGCTGCAATGCTCCAGCTGTGGCAGAATAGACACATCAATATCTTCTTTTGGTTCCTCCTTGGCAAAAGTCTAAAGGAGAAATCAGATCACAGGTAAAATGATTACCATCTTCTCTCAACCCTCACCAACTCTGTCCCACCTCCTCCCTAAGATTTTCAATACTACTTTAGGCCTGGAAAATCTTTCCCAGATCCCCACCATCTCTTTCAAATCAATCCAGAGACCTCTCATGAGGCTCCTTCTAGGAAAAAAGAATGGGATTGAGTCCAGAGAGCTTCATTTCTCAAGACCATCCTTAGATCTAAAGACTCTGACCATCTGGAAGTCCCTTAGCCCTTTGACTCAAGTGCCTCCTTTCAAGTTTTACCTCAATGGTCCGGTGTAAAGGATCCACAATCTGCCATATGATGAGGGTAAGGATATCCATGCCCACTAGCAGACCCACTGTAGCATACAGCTTCCAGGGTTCCAGAGTCTGAGTAAACACAGAGCATAGGCATGTTAAGAAGTCCTCTATCCCCCACAGCCAAGCCATTAAGAAATGAGGTCAGAAGCAGCTCACCTTCCTCCACTCCTTCTTTTCTTCCTTCTTTGTGAAGACTGTATGGACCCACCAGATCTTGGTGAACATGGAGCCATAGCCCAAACTAAAACCCAAACCCAGGAGCCAGAGGCGGGCCTACGAAAGGAAAGAGGATGGGGGAGTAGGGAGAAATGAGGCAAGAATGGGGTAGGGCTGAAGAGGAAACAGATGACAAAGCAGGCAGGATACAATCAATAAGGGGAAAGAGGGAATGAGGAGAAAGCAGGCAAGAGAGAAACTCCCTACTTCTGAAGAAATTACTTCCATCCAACTTGCATTTGACCATCAAGAGAAATCTATTAAAAACTCCAATTCTGAATGTCCAAACACCTATTCTCCCCAGTACTTACAGACTGTAGCCTAAACACCTTCTGATGTGACGTAAGACCCTTGGCAACAAGACCCAACTACCTTTATATGCTCATCTCCTACTTAGCTGTCCACGCTCCATTCAGGAGGAACCACTACCTCTTTTTTGATCTACTCTCTATTGTGCCTTTTATTTTCCTGGCCACATATAGCAGTGCTCAGGGGTTACTCCTGGCAGGCTCAGTGGGCCATCTGGGATCCTAGGGATCAAACCCCAGTTGGCCCCATGCAAGGCAAAAACAACCTATCCACTGTGCTATTACTCCATCCCCCTCTAGTATCTTTTGCCAAATGCACATTTATCTCTTACACTCTTTATTTTCTAGCTGACAGAATCCCATTATGTCAATATCCTTTCAATACCACATTTATGAGGTTCATTCAACTACTCTAACTGTGAGTTATTTCCTTTGTTTCAATAGGGCTTGATGAAGATCCTTACTCTACCACCTACCTAACTACAGCCTCTTTACTGCACATTGTTTTCATTGGAGACAGACTAATGAACTAAAAGTGCGTGTATGTGCAAATGCCATGAGCAGAAAGGCATGATCAGGACAGGCACAGGAAAGAGGAGTAAGGATGGACAGGGAAAAGGAGAGATTTTTCTCACCAGCATAACAGAGAATTATACAAAATCACCATTAAAATAAACTTTTCATCATAGCTCAGAACCTTCCATCTGTAAAGAATATTATAGACTTTCCTTCCTCTAAAATAGTATGCCCTTTCCCCCAGAATCTCCTGCCTAAACAGTTTAATTCTGTCTCCATTCTTGCAGTCCCCACCCCCATGCTACCAAACTCCCACAGGAAGTCTTCAGTTCTTGTTCTCAGCCCAGACATACACATAACCTACTGTTGTTCAGAGGTGCTTTGTGCAGACCCTTTCCCTTAGCCTTCAAAACTTCCCTCCTCTCCACAAAATGTGCCATGGCAACCTTGGAACCAACAAGGAAACTACAAAGTGACAAAAGTCTGGAGGCTTTTTTCAGAAACAGAAAGAAAGCACAGTCCAGACAGAGATCAGAAGGGTAATTTTGGGAAAAGGAACAGTGACAAAAGTTGAGGAGAAAAAAGAAAAAAAAAACACACAGAATCTTCAACATTATAAGAACTGTTCCTCAAAGGTGTAAGAGCCACATTCTGAAGGTGCTGCCAACCAACTTCTCACCTGGCAGACAAAAGGAAACTGGTTTCTTCCGATGTGGTAACCATCCAATCCAAGTGGGAAGACAGCAGCTAGTGCCAGCGAGCAGCCCACAGCTGTCAAATTGTTCAGGTTGGGTTGCGAATTCTGGATATAACTAGGGCAGAAAAACAGGAAGGGTGGGAGAGGGAGAAGAGCAGAATTACCTTCTTCCAATAGCCACACAACAATCTGACTCAATCTCAGGGCCACTGGCTAGACACTGGAGACAGGCATGGAGCAAAGAGCAGAGTCATAAAAGACAAAACCATTTTGGAGATAGTGGATATGGTGCTTCTGAGACTTCCCTAGCACTGAAATACCCACTGAAATAAAGACTTCTCTAGTTCAAGTTAACCCTATATTGCATCCTGGACACATTTGATTTTTTTCCTTCAGCTGCTTTGGAACTGGTATGGAATTAAATCTGGTTGCCCCTCACTGTTTTGATTATCAGTGGTTATTAGGAGAATGAAAATCTCCATGACACAGGACCTCAGAAGTTTTTGTTCTCACACCATTCCTGAGACATGATCACTATCTCAGAGAAGCAAACAAGATAAGGAAAACTGCAGAAGAAAAACTTACCGAACATGAGAGTTGTAGATGTTAAAAGACAGACAAACAACAGCTAGGACAATGCCCAGACTGGAAAGAACTGAGACGGAGATAAAGAGTTTCTGTGACAGGAAGCGGAATGTCTTGATGACCAGGGTCTGATCAGCTGGGGGAGACCCTCCTGCATGACAGGGAAGAGTAAGGGAGGGGAAGAGAAAGGAAGAAGAGAAAGGAATGAAGATGAAAAAGGGGCAAAGGACAAAGGTTGTGATGGACACTCAGGTCTTTCACTTTAATGACATAAGGCTCTAACTGCCTGAATAAAGTTCATTACAGGTAGAATGTTCTTTGATGTTATGGTTCTTAGGAAATAATCAGAAAAGAGAGGAGAAAGTAAAATTAGAGGCTGAGAAAGACAAGAGTACATTAGCAAACTTGTTGTTTGTTGCTATTGTAGTTCTTTGTTCTATTGTATATTTTGTTGTCATTTATTTTTTTTTTTGTCAGTTTTGGGGCCACATCTAGCAGGGTCCAGAGCTTATTCCTGCCTTTGCACTCAGGAATCATTCTTGATTGTGTTTGGCAGATCCTCTATGGTGCCAGGGATCAAACCCAAGTTGGCCATGTACAAGGTACCCACTGCAAGGTACCCGTCTCGCTGGTCTATTTTTTCTGTTTTTCCATCTTTCTTGAAATTAGGAAAAATGGTAGTTGAAAGAAGGGCATGCTGAGAAATAAATATTATAAAGCCTTATAATTCAGGTTAAAAGATATAAAAGACAGTTGTAGAATCATAATGCTGAAGAGTTTAAAAATATCTAGTTTTGCCTTCAACCTTAAAAGAATAATGATCTGGGGCCGGAGAGAGAGCATAGAGGTAAGACATTTGCCTTGCATGCAGAAGGTCGGTGCTTCGAATCCCAGCATCCCATATAGTCTCCCAGTTCTGCCAGGAGTGATTTCTGAGCATAGAGTCAGGAGTGCCCCTGAGCGCTGGCCAGGGTGTGACCCAAAAAAATCAAAAAATAAATAAATAAAAGAGCACCACTGGAATTAAAAAAAAAAGAATAATGATCTATGATTTTTAACTTAGCAGGGTACTAGTCCCAATTCCAGTTAGTAAGTAGAGGCTCAGACTTTTCAGAGTTCACCCCCTCCCTCCAAAAAAAGAAAAAAAGAATGAAAGTTAATACTAATTTTAATTTGCTTATTTTGGAAAAAAAAGAGTATAATTTAGGCCACAAAGCACTTATACCTGTACAGAACACTGTCCTAAATTCAAATTATAAAACTTATTTTGAAACCCCATCAATGCCATGAAACCAGAAATCAGTTGGACATTGCAGATGGCAGCTACATTTAATGGCTATGCCCCCTCCATCCTTTAGGCATCCTTCCATGCCCATCACTTATTTTATCTAACTTTCTTCATGAATCTTTTCATTCTTCTTCAGTATCTTCCCATTTTCTACTATTTAGTCAGCCAAATAAATGAAGAATAATAGTCTACCTTTCCTTGTGAAAACGAACATTTTAAAAGGCTGGAGAGAGAGTACAGCAGGCAGGGCACTTGCATTTATCGCAGTTAACCTAGATTCATTGGCTCAATCCCTGGCACTCCACAAGGACTTCAAGAATGATTCCTGAGCATATAGCAAGTAAGTCTTGGGCACTGCCATATATAGCCCAAAAAACTTAATAAATAAATTAGCACATTTTAAGACCAGAGAGATACCCAAGGGTTCAGGCATTTGCCTTGCATATAATAGGCTCCCATTCATTCCCCAACACCGTAGGAGGTACTCAAACACTACTAAGTGACGCCAGAACACAGATCGAGGAGTAGCCCTTGATCACTAATAAGCATGACCCAAATGCTCCCATGAAAAAATTAAATACTTCTTAAAATTTTTTTAAAAAAGTACATTTTAGGCTGGGATACCTAGGTTTATCCCCAGAACCACAACAAATTAAGAACAATAAATAAATAAGTAAAACTTGTCTTAGCAAAGGACAATTATCTGAGGTTTTGCAACTTCTCCCATAGTCCACATGACCAAATTAACTAGTTCACATATATCAAGGCCCCAGAACATCTGGGAAGCCCTAATGGATTTTCCATTTCCAGCCCCCTACCCACTCCCTGTCTCTCAGCAATGAACTATTTTTAATAGTGACCTACTAACAAAACCTATTTTCTCTCCAGATCCACCAAGGGAAACTTCCTTGCCCAGATCTTAGAAATTTTATTCCCTTTCTTTATAAACCCAGTCCCTAACACACTTCAAACTAATAGCACCTACCCCTAGACTCTATTTAACACTTGACCTCTTTATTTAATGGTCCAGAAGGGTTGAAAGAGAATATAAACAGGTTCAAGCAATCCACTTACCAATCCACTTATCAGTTTTGGACCAGGAAAGAATATCCTTAGTGCTATCATAGTAGCCAATCTTCTTGTAGCTACCACCTAGCAGATAAAAATAGGAGTGACCGTAGATAAGTAAAGAGCAAAGAACTAAATAAGTTAAGGCATTCTTAACTTCCCAGTTTAGTTTTCATGGTTGTTTCTGATTTCCCAAGTACCACACTTGGAAAGGCATGAGGGGCTGCCTGACAGACTTTAGGGCAATGCAAATCAATAAAAATATCTCAGATGTGCAAAACCCTTCAGTGAAAATGGTTACAGTATGTCTGCCACCCATTCTGCAGCCTCACACCTCTCTTGGAAAGAGATTTCTCATGTTGATTCAGGCTTCTATAGTTTTAAATAGGTCTTTACTTATTCTTCCTCTCACACACACAATAAAATGATAAGACTGTTTTTCCTGTATGGTATTTCATTTTAATTTTAGAAATTCCCCTTCCTTTGGCCTAGGTACTAATTCCTTAAATAAACCGCCCTCTGCAGGAGTGAAAAGCTAATATAAGGATTAAGGCACATACAGCCAACCCTATTTTATACCAACAGTGCATGGTACCTCTGAACAAACCCTAAGCTCTGAGCAGGAAGTAGCCCATGAGCAAAGTGGCCAAAAAATTTCCAAATAAAATAAAACTGCCATTCACCTCTTAAAGAATCACAAAGTAAAATTCAGTCACCCCTAAAATTCTGTTCTGTCCTGAACTGTCCAAACAGTCCAAGTTACCAACATAACCTTTCTTTCAAAACCAACCCCCACCACTTTCACCATGGCTAAAATCCACTCTCTCTTGTGTTGCATACAAAGACGATTTGAATGGATGTGAGAGGAGAGAAGGAAAGAAAGAAACTTTTCATAGAAAGCCAAGAAACAGCTCAGAGCTGTGCTATAAAGATCTGAGAATGGAATAGAATTTTTTAATTAACTCATAAATATCATATAAATAAATGTGCTAAATGATAAGAAAAAACAGAGGCTGGAGAGATAGTACACAGAGTATGGTATTTGTCCTACACATAGCCAACCTGGATTTGTCTCCAGCACCCATGTAGTCCCATACCCCCTACCAGGAATGATTCTTAAGTACAGAGCCAGGACTAAGCCCTGAGCATTGCTGGATGTCACCCAAAAACAAAAACAAAACAAAAAGGCAAAAAGAAAAGACATACAAACTAAAAATAGCCAAAATACACATACAATGAAAATCTTACGAATGATAATTTACATAACAAGAAACTCCTTTAATTTCCTAAACTTCATTTTCTTTGACTTCATAAATGTGCAACTGTTAAGTCCTTAATCCTTCAACCCAAATCACTAAATGGAAATTTCTAAAATTAAAGTGGTAGCTACTGGGGGGCAAAAATGTGTTTTTTGTGTGCATGCTCCTTTCAAGAACACAATGACTATGATTCAT
Organism: Crocidura indochinensis; assembly: GCA_004027635.1. NCBI lineage: Eukaryota > Metazoa > Chordata > Mammalia > Eulipotyphla > Soricidae > Crocidura > Crocidura indochinensis. Next base: position 12,737 of record PVKC010017522.1, on the reverse strand, counting down.
AAAACCTACCATATTACTATTATCACTGTTATTTTTATTATTATTTAACAGTCTGAAAACAAGGATAGAGCAGAGAGATAGCTCAAAGGACAGATCATGTGCTTTGTGTACAGGAGACCCATATTCAATTTTTGGCACAACATGGATCTCTGTGCACTGTCAGGAATAACTCTTGGCATGAAGCCAGGAGCAGTCCCGAAAATACTATTATGTGTGTCCCTAAATAATAAACAAGGACAGAAGATGGATGGGGAGACATTGAGAAAATCTTGAGCTATGACCTGGTACTCTTCTTCCAGGTATACCAGATTGCTGCTCCCCTCAACTCCCCAGTCACCTCATGTCCCCAGCTTACCCTGAAGCTGTTCAATAAGTGTCCATGCCATCCGAGAACCACTGGCATCAAATACCACATGGCCCTGAGGGAAAGAAACATGTTGAAAAAGGCAAAGGGAATAAAAGCAAGGGTGAAAACAGAACATCAGGAACTCTAAATCCTTCTGCTTTTGATATAAGTGTGCTTCTGAAAGAAATCTATTTATGGTATTTGCCTGTATATAGGACATACCCCAGATGTCCATACCCTAGATTTCAGAAACATTATTCTTCAGAGAATATCCTTCACCTATGAAATTTGAATGGGGAATATTGCCAAAAAGAGCAGAGCACTAACAGACCTGGCTTCTAGCTCTGTGACTCAAGCAAGTCACCAAATCCCTGTCACTAGTCTTTCCACAATATTTATCTATCTATTGATTTAAGTTTGGGAGACCATATCCAGTGGTTCTCAGGGACTATTCATGGCTCAGTGTTAAGAGGACACTGTTGGTAAATCATAAGTTGCTGGACCTCCAACACATAAAGCATGTTTTCCAGCCCTTTGAAGTATCTCCCTGTTCCTAATCTCTCCACTTTAAAAAGGAAGAAGCTCATCTGTGTCTGTTCCTCTTTTAAACTCTTACAATTTGGGGCCAGAGAGATAGCACAGTGGTGGGGCCTTGCATTTGACCAGTCTGGGAGGAACCCAGATAGATTCTGGGCATCCCATATGGACCCCAGTCTGTCAGGGGCAATTTCAGAGTGCAGAGCCAACAGTAATCCCTGAGCACCATCAGGTGTAGTCCAAAACCTGATCAATCAATAAACAAAGTTTTAAATAAATAAATAAAATCCTACAATTTTCATCAACTCATAAACATCTAGATTAAAAGAAAATTAGAGCAGGAGTTGAAAATAAGTGGAATACATCTTGGAGAGATAGCTTAAAAGATGGACTGGATGTTCCACATGTTCACCTAGTCCCCGAGTTCTGCTGAGTGTGACCCAAAATGAAAAAAAAATAAATAGGGGCCCGGGAGATAGCATGGAGATAAGTCGTTTGCCTTTCATGCAAAAGGTCATCGGTTCGAATCCCGGTGCCCCATATGGTCCCCCGTGCCTGCCAGGAGTGATTTCTGAGCATGGAGCCAGGAGTAACCCCTGAGTGCTGCCGGGTGTGACCCAAAAACCAAAAATAATAATAATAATAAATAAATAAATAAAAGAACTATATATACTATATTTCCCTTCTGCTCTTAAGTAGGGTTTTCTCTATCTGACACCAATAAAGATCTCTCTTTTCTCTTCTTCCTCTCATTCTCTCCCCTCTCCCACCCCACCCCCAAATATTAGAAAAGTAGCAATAACTCACAGAGACACCCTCAAAGGATGAAGAGTTCATGGCCCGATAAATTTGGTCAGTAATAGTCTGGTTGTTGTAATTGAAGTCTTCCAGGCGCACACCTGAACGGCCACCCCCTCCAGAAGTTTTATTCAGGGCCAATGCCAAGGCCCAGATAGCATCATAGGCCAGTGGTGCTTCTTGGAAACCTCCTGTCTCCTCGGGATGTCTTTTTAATCGTTTGGTCAGTTTCTCCACAAATTCCTGGGATGTCTAAGAAAGTAAGAATAATAGGAAAAGATTGGAAGAAACAGAAAGAGAGTGAAGGATCAGATTCTGACTCTAATACTTCAATTTGAGGCAGGCTGAGCAGTATATATTCAGAATCTTTTATTACACCTGCATGTATTAGATTAGAAGCTACTGACTAGAGCAGGAATTGGCTGGGTCTATTTATCTTAACATCTTAATATTAATCTTAGTACAGCAGCTATCTCTGTACTCTATCTGTACTATCTCTATAGTTATCTTGTAACTACAAAATAATAAACACTAAGCATAATGAAAAGCAAAGACTAGGATGGAGAGGGAAAAAAACCAAAGCAATATGATTATTCCAATGACAAGCCTCAGTATTATTTTATCTTGTCCTTTAGACTTTCTTTATGGCATTGGCATGGAGGATCTCATAGCTTCTCCACCTCTGCAATATACTAGGAAATGTCACAATATATTTCTTAATTCGTTCTTCTTGTCAAGAAGAAATTTTTCTTTAGTGTGTTTACTTTTTGTTCTCCTCATAAGCTTTCAGTCCACTGTCTCTTGGAGTATTTTTTCTAAAAACTGAGGTCTGCAGAAATAGCTTTCACATACATTCTTGAAGTTCATTCAATATCTACCCAAACCTATTTCAGCTCTCAATTTTATTTTTCCAAGAAACATTTAAAAAAATTAGTTTCATTTTTTAAAAAAAAAAATGGGAGCTATCTTTGTTTTGGAATCACGTTGGGCAACTCCTATGTCTATATTGGGGAGTGCTTGAGGGACAATATAGTGACCGAAATTAAATCTGGGCTCTGAAATCAACACATGTGTTCTGGCTGACTGAGCTATCTCTCTGGTCCAAAAATAAAGTTTCTTAAATTCTGTCATAAAGTAGATCTAGAGATCTGGCTATACATTTGTTAGTCTAACTAACTTTGGCAAACTACTTTGCAAATGTCTTCCACAGAATGGAGGAATAAAATCCATCTGCCTCTCCTTATACTAATTGGAAAGTTTTGATACCCTCTTGGTAAGTTTTGAATATGGTAGCAATGGTGATGGAAGATGACACTGGTAGTGAGATTGATGTTGAAATATTACATGCCTAAAATGCATTAATAACTTTATAAACCATGATTCTCTAATTAAATTTAAAAATTATAAAAATTAAAGTAAAATAAACCTCTTGACAAGGAACGAGCTATTCAAAGGAACAATATACAACTCTCAATATTTAGAATATATTAACACACTAGTGTGAAAAATATATAAAAACCTTTGTTTTCCCATATTCTGGCCACTTTTCTCCCTTAACTTTCTAGAAAGACAGAGAGAGAAATTGGAAATGCAAAGGACAGAGCAGTGCACTGGAGTGGAAAAACAGCCTGGGTTTTGAAAACAGAAAGGCTGGGCTCTAAACCTTGAGAAAAGAAGTAGGTTTCATTCCTCTCTTAATCTTCAACATCCAGTACTGTGCCTAGTCCAAAATGGACAACAAGAAATGTCCACTGGATTAGGGCAGTGAAAATACTCTGCATTATACTATAGTGGAAAACACATATCATATTTGTCCAAACTCTCATGATGTATAAGAATGATCCTCACAAAAACTATAGACTTTGGCATACACTCTGGGAACATGGTGAAGGGAGTTCAACACTGGTGGTAGGATTGGTCCTGATTCATTGTATGTCTTTCTCTAACCCAACAAAAAAAATTTTTAAATGTTCACTGGATTATATAATTGAAACTCAATCATGAAAACCTTTGTAACTGTATCTCATGGTGAAAAAATTAAAATATAATTTTATTTAAAATAGATTATCTATTTAGATGTTAGATAGAGCTGCACGATTTTTTGTATTTGTTCATTGTAGATTTTTTGCATTCATTTTATTTTTAAAATATTGCATTAACTGGGAATATAAATTTAAGTATTAGCTTGCACGCTATGCATGAGGAGGCCTAGTTTCAGTCTCTGGCACTGAGTACCACACCAGGAGTCATCCCTGAGCACTAAAGTGGGAATAACAACAGAGCATTACTACATGTGGCCCCCCAAAATCCAATATGTATATATTTCATTAATGCTATTAAATTATTATTTATCTCAGAGCTGGAGCAGTAGCACAGCATAAGGGCACTTGCCTTACATGGAGTCAAACCTAGTTTGATCTCCTACCATGTAAGCATGCTAGGAGTAATTCCTGAACACAGAGCTAGAAGTACTAACCCCTGAGCACCACTGAGTGCAGCCCAAATACAAATATATATATATATATATATATATATATATATATATATATATATATATATATATATCAATGTAGGAAATGTGAGGCCCTCTTAAAAACTACAACTCAAAATAATGAAAAAATATTCATGTTCAGCTAGATGCCTAAAACTCCTCCATTTCTGTACTTTTGTGAAGTGATTATGAAAGGGTTGGGCCACTCTTGATGAGGCTCCGGGTGGCCATACTGGGCTCCAGAGATGGAAACTGGGTAGACTGCATGCAAGGCAAGCACACTACTATCAACTATCCACAACTTTTCCCCATTGCATTTTCTAAGCTTTAATTTTCATTATTTAAAATAAAATACAAAGCAGTATCTAGTATAAGAAGCAGCACTAAGGGACCCGGGAGATAGCATGGAGGAAAGGCATTTGCCTTCATGCAAAAGGTCATCGGTTCGAATCCCGGTGCCCCATAAGGTCCCCCGTGCCTGCCAGGAGCAATTTCTGAGCACGAAGCCAGGAGTAACCCCTGAGCACTGCCGGGTGTGACCCAAAAACCAAAAAAAAAAAAAGAAGTAGTACTAAAAAATTGGGGCTGGAGAGATAATATAGAGCAAGGTCATTTTTCAGAATTTTTATCCTAAAAAAATCTAATAAAAATGTCCATTGGGGGGCCCGGGAGATAGCATGGCGGTAAGGCATTTGCCTTTCATACAAAAGGTCATCGGTTCGAATCCCGGTGCCCCATATGGTCCCCCATGCCTGCCAGGAGCAATTTCTGAGCATGGAGCCAGGAGGAACCCCTGAGCACTGCTGGGTGTGACCCAAAAACCACACACACACACACAAAAATAATGTCCATTAGGCAACTGAGCTAATAATACAGTTTGCCTTCCACACAATCAACCAGATTCAATCCTGGGTACTCCATAATGACCCCCAAGCCCATCAAGAGTGAACCCTGAGCACACAGCCAGGAGCAAACCCTGAGTACCACCAGGTATGGCCCTAAAACAAGCAAACAAAAAGTTAATTGGATAGGATCAAGAAACGGTTTGAATGGATTGCAATTCTAATTAATTCACCTACCTGACTGTTACCTCCAACAACTTATGAAGCCTCACAACCTGGCTATTCAATTATAAAATGGGAGTAATATTGACTACCTTAAATGAAGATAAAAATAGAATATATGTGATAAAAGATATAAAGTAAGGGGCCCGGGAGATAGCATGGAGGTAAGGTGTTTGCCTTTCATGCAGAAGGTCATCAGTTCAAATCCCGGTGCCCCATATGGTCCCCCGTGCCTGCCAGGAGCAATTTCTGAGCATGGAGTCAGGAGTAACCCCTGAGCACGGCCGGGTGTGACCCCCCCCAAAAAAAACCCCAAAAAAAAAGATATAAAGTAAGTCATATAATTTCTCTTTGTGGTTTTACCATCCGCAACCTCATCTTTGTTACCAATATTCAACTCTGTGATTCTGGACAAGAAGAAGAGATCAACAAGCAGAGTGCATGCCCTGTATGCAGGGGGAGATTCAAGTTGAATCCCCACAAAACTCTAGGGAGTACCACCAGCTCTTGTGCCTGAGCACTCACCCATAAAGCCCCCAAACAAAAACAAAATCAAAAGACCTAAGACAAAATCAATTTTTCCTAAGCTCTAACACTACCGAATTTATGAGACTAAACTCTTAGAAACATTTTTAAATCATTATTTCTCCTAATTCTTTAATGAAACGCTTCACTCCTACCATCATCTACTATAGAGAATATTAGAAATAATAATGAATAATAATAACATTTAACTCTCTTTATACCAGGTGCTCTTCTAAAGAAGATGTGCCACACTATTCAGCCCTTACTCCAATAATATAAATATCATCATACCTATTTTAGAAACAAGAAAACTGAGACAGGGGCTGGAGCGATAGAACAGCAGTAGGGTATTTGCCTTGCACGTGGCTGACCCAGGACGGACCATTGTTTGATCCACCGACATATAATATGCACCCCCAAACCAGGAGCAATTTCTGAGCACATAGTCAGGAGTAACTCCTGAGCATCACCAGGTGTGGCCAATAAAAACAAATAAAAAATGAGACAAAGAGAAGTTTATGCTGCTAAGACATAGAAGAGATGGAATCCAAGGCAGCTCTACATCTATCAAGAGCATCTGCTCAACAGAAAGCAATAGGACTGCAACTTTATGAGTAATCCTTCCGTCTCCAAGTCTATCCAATCTGGACTGCAAAGTAAATCCTGCAACTCATACAAATCAGTGAAATAATCAAGTACAAAATTCACTTGCCAATTTATTAACGGCCCTAACTAACCCCGTAGTGTGAAAGATGACTCAACAATGATCTAGAAAATCCGTATTATGAGGGAGCTTTTAAATGTGTCTTATACTGAAGTCTGTAAGGTCTCTATTCCTAAACAGAATTTAATTACTATTCTATCCGCAGGTATGTCACCTCCCACATTCCACTCTAGCCAGATTTACAATATTCCTTCAGGAAAATCCTAACCTATTCTCCCGTATTCAGCTCCTAAAAACTCTTTTTATTTTTCATATCATTTACTTATGCCCATGATTATAAACATGTTCCTAATTGGGTTTTAGCCATAAAATGCACACACCTCTTTATCAGTGCAACTTTCCCACAACCATTGTCCCCCATTTCCCTCCTCTCCTCTCCCCTACCCATCAAGACAGGCACTGTATTTCTCTAGCATTGTCATGGTAGCTGTTAGTGTGGTTATTTTTCTAACTGCACTTACCACTCTTTGTGATAAGCTTTATATCATGGGCTGGTTCTTCCGGCCCTCATCTCTATTGTCTCTGGGTATTATTATTATACTGTCTTTTATTTTTCTTAAATCCCACATACAAATGAGACTATTCTGTGTTTATCCCTCTCTTTCTAACTTATTCCACTCAATATAATAGTCTCCATATCCATGCATGTATAGGCAAATTTCATAACGTCATTTTTCCTTTTTTTTTTTTTTTGGTTTTTGGGTCACACCTGGCAGCACCCAGGGGTTATTCCTGGCTCTATGCTCAGAAATCGCTCCTGGCAGGCTCAGGGACCATATGGAATGCCAGGATTTGAGTCGCCATCCTTCTGCATGCAAGGCAAACGCCCTACCTCCATGTTATCTCTCAGCCCCCTCAGGAGCTACTCCTGGCTATGCGCTCAGAAATCATTTCTGGCTTGGGGACACCTGGAATAAAACTGAGGTTTGTCCTGGGTCAGCTGCATACAAGGCAACTGCCCTACCAATACACTATTGCTCTGGCCCCAATAACTTCATTTTTCTAAGAGCTGCATGGTATTCCATTGTATAGATGCACCACAGTTTCTTTAGCCAGTCATATGTTGTTGGGCATCTGGGTTATATCCAAATTCTGGCTATTGTAAATAGAGCTACTATTACTAAAAACTCTACATGAACTACAGTTTCTCAATCTATGTACTATTGGCATTTGAAATAGGATAATTATTTGCTGGGTATAAGAGAATTTGTCCTGTGTATTTGCATGTAAATATAAAAAGTTTAGAAGCAACCCAGCCTAGCCTCTATCCATTACATACCAGAAAGGTTTATCCCTATTCTCACCCCACCATCACCTCACCATCCTTAAATTATGACAAACAAAATAATTCCTAGACATTGCAATGTCTGGTTGCAATAACAAGTTTTATTAGTTAGTAATTAGCTGCAACAACTAATAGTCCTCAAAACTTAGTTCCCAAAACCAGTAACATCAACTTCCCAAGGAGCTTGTTAGAAATGTAAATTTTCAGATCCACCTCAAACCTGAATCAGAACTTCCCAGGGAAGAGCACAGTAATCTATGTTTAACTTACCAGGTGGTTCGAATGGAATCTGCAGTTTAAGTGAAAATTTTCTTTTTTTGGTTTTTCGGCCCACACCCATTTGATGCTCTGGGGTTACTCCTGGTTAAGCACTCAGAAATTGCCCCTGGCTTGAGGGGACCATATGGGACACTGGTGGATCGAACCGCAGGCCTTCCTTGACTAGCGCTTGCAAGGCAAACACCTTACCTCTAGCTCCACCTCGCCGGCCTCAAGTGAAAATTTTCTATCTAAATAAAGGACCTCCCTATAAAGGGAAGTCAAATCTGCTTCTTTTCTCGATTTTTATAGTTCAAGGCCTCTCATCTCATTCCTTATTTCTGATAACTTTCCTTGGTCCTATCTGACTCATCTAGAATTTCTCTCTTAGTTATTAAGGCTGCTTCTATTTTCTGTTAAACCTTGATTAGAATTTCAAGCAATCAGGTAGGTATATTGCCACCTCTAGACCTCAAATGTAGAAACATAAAAAAAAAGTACAGGCAACTTGCAAGAGAACAGCAGACAACAGTGGGGCCTTAGGGTATCATCCTTCCATGCTCCCCATTTGTCAAATCAAGAGATGAAGGCAAAGAGGGTCCACCCACAGGGCTTGGGCCAGGCTCAGAAGAATAAGTGACAGTCCCAGAGATTTCTCTATAAACAAGAACGAGGAAAAAGACAACAATCTCTAATTCACCTCAAAATCTAAATCACCACCAAAATCCAGAACTCCCTTTACCTTAGTCAAATTCTGAATTACCATCAAAATTCCTCTAATTTCATACTATCAGGCAAAAGCCCAAGCTGCAGATGCTAGACAAATATTTTCCAGTTTCAGTCATCTCATATTTCCCCAGGTTCTTGGGGATCTCTTATGTTTCAAGTTAGTTATAAGACAATAAATTTACAGAATACTCCAACTGTATATTTCAACAGGGCACTTGAAACATAGAATCCCCCAGAATGTCCCGAGATAGTGATCATGATCAGAGTCTGACTGTCAGAAAAAATTCTCAAGTCTTTTTCACCTTTGTTCAAATATGGTTATTGGGGTTAGAGAAATAACTCAATAGACAGAGTGTTTTGTATACAAGAGGCCTGGTATTGGTCCCCAGCACCATTTGGTGCTCCAATAACAGTCTAGTAGCTGCCCCAAGCATTGAGCCAAGAGCAGCCCCTGAGTACCACCATTGAGCCTTGCTGAAAACCCAGAACAAAAGGCAAAATAAAATTGTCACTGGTAAACAGTGTTAGCTGACAAAAGTATTTTGCCTAGACTTCATAGCTTTCCGTGGAAAATTATGAGGCACAACAGTCCGGAGTTAGATTTAACTAAAATTCAATTCAAGTTTGACAATTCAGTTATATGTGGCCTGTGACAAGTCACCTAATCTCTCTGAGTCTCAATTTCCTGGTCTATAAAATAGAAATGATTAATCAATGTCAGAATCCCATAAAGATCACTGAAAACATGTATCTAAGCTCCTGGTTTATGTCACAAGAGCAATTATTACTGAAATTCTTAATAAAATGTTCAAGTACTTTAAAACCATTAAGTTGAATCCCAGCATGCTCTCCAAAGCAGGTGTTTCAGACTTAGTATATAATAAGCTGATACATAAATTATTCTATTAAGATACCCACAATGGGGGCCAGAGTAATAGCACAGCAGTAAGGTGTTTGCCTTACATGCGGCCAACCTGGGACAGACCCAGGTTTGATCCCCAGCATCCCATATGGTCCCCCAAGCCTGCCAGAAGAGACTTCTGAGTGCAGAGCCAGGAGTAACCCCTGAGCACTGCCACTGGGGATGGCCCAAAAACTACAAAAAGAAAAAAAAAGATACCCAAGAGGTATGTATTATTTAAGATGGTGTTTTGAACAAGAATGAAACCTCTCCTTCCACCATGCCCTACTCACTTGTACTCTTACCTCAGTCTTCCCAAAGAATGTGTCATTTGCTCTAGGCCTGTCTCTAACTATCCAGGAAAAAGTAATTTTGTTTGTTTTCTGGGCTATACTGATAATGCTCCGGGGTTACTCTTGCTTTGCATTCAGGAATCACTCCTGGAAGTGCTCAAGGGACCATAGGGGATGCCAGAAATTGAACCCAGGTCAGCTACAAGCAAGGCAAGCTCCCTTCTGGTGTTATCACTCCACTTCTTGGGATAATTTAAAAGTTTCTTTTACAGAAAAATGCTGAAAAGAGGTTAAATTTAGTTAAAATTCATCAGAAGGAGATTGGGAAAAGACAGTACAGTGGTCAGGGTGCGTGCTCTGCACATGGCCAAACAATACAGTCCCTGGCACCCCATATGGTTTCCTGAGCACTGCCAGAAGTGATTCTGAGCAAAGATCCAGAAGAAGCCCTGAGCAGCACTAGATGTTACCCCTAAACAAAAGAAAATGAAAAAAAAATTTCAGGAATGTCAAAAGATAATACAGGGTTAAGGAACTTGATATACAAGTGGCTGCCCCGAGTTTGATTTCCAGCACTGTGTATGGTTCCCCAAGCACCACCAGGAGTAAACCCTGAGCACTAAGTTTCAAGAGTAGCAATAAGCACTGTGAGGTAGAGCCAAAAGCAAAAACAAAAAATCAGAAGCCAAGCTGAACATTAATCAGAATTGAAAGTTAAGCTACTTCTAAAATGCTATAAAATCACCATAAAATAAAATGCATTTCATCCCAGGAACAGAGTTTCTGTAAAGGTGTGCTTACATATACAGATTTTTTGTTATCATTCATACAATTCATACCATCCCCTAATAAGGGCTCAATGACTCAATTGCCTGGTTACAGCCTTTCCACTCCTTGAAAGTCTATTAAAAGTACCATTCTCATTTATTTTTTTCTACAAATGGAAGTCAGAGCAGAAGTGAATTCCATAGGAAGCATAATGAAAATAAGCTTTAAGTAGGCAGAACTTGGGGCCGGGCGGTGGCGCTGGAGGTAAGATGCCTGCGCTAACCTAGGATGGATCCTCCAGTTCCCCATATGGTCCCCGGTGCCTGCCAGGAGCGACTTCTGAGCGAATAGCCAGGAGTAATCCCTGAGTGTCACCGGGTGTGGCCCAAAAACCAAAAACAAAAAAAAAAAAAAAAAAGTAGGCAGAAGTCACTTATCCTGAAATGCCAAACTCCACACCTACTCCCTTTCCCTTTAGACAATCCCTCAATTCTCTTCACCCATCCAGGTACCATTCATTAAGTTCCATACTCTTACCATGTTGGAAATGCTGCGTGTGTTGGCAGGGTTCAGCATGACAATCTCAGTGGTGATGTGGCCTTCAACTGCCTCAGTCATCTCATCCACTGTGCAGTTGATAGATGGGTCATAGGTCTTGAACCAATTGTCAGCATACCACCCAATGAGAAACCAAACATACTTCTTTCCAAAGAGACGTTCCTTGTATACCTGAATGCAAAGGAGGAGGAAAGCCCCGTCTTTGTTTCTTTATTACCTCTTTCTTTTATTCTTTCTTTTTTGTCTTATGTGACATTATTCAACCTATGGGAACCAGCAGAGAGCAGATAATTGGCATATTCTATAAGTCTTGGACATAAGAAGAAAGGTTCAACTAATACTTTTAAAGTTATTCCCCTTCCAAATGCTTTCTAAGTATCTCTGCCAACTTTTCAACCAGTCAGGAGAAATGAAATTTATGGACTCTTCTGTGAACATAAAATCCATAGGCAGGGAGATCTTGATAAAGTATAAGATACACTCTGACAGGAAACCAAGAGGTAGAGTTAAAATCAATTGATAGGGATAAGATATTAATCATTCCTTCAGATAAATTGCTATAAACTTAAGCAAATATTGGAGAGGAGATCTAATGAGACACCCAGGTCAATGAGCCCACCACAAAGCACTCTCTTTTTAAATTCCAGCCCCACCTCACAAAAGACTTTGCGGGCTTCAGTTTCATAGAAAAGTCCCACGATGATTCGGGCATCCTGGCGCTAAAAAATAGAAAAACAGAACTGGAAGATGTCTGAAAACACTGAGTAATTTCAAGGTTTTGGTTTTATATATATAAACATGTTTAGTGCAAGGTTTCATACAATGGGTAAGGAATAAATGTCAAATGAAAGAAGGAGCAAAATTACCCCAGGAGATGCTACTGCTTCACAGACTCATAGTTATGTAATATAATAAACATATTAGCTAATGCAGCTGTGCTGATCACCCAGTTATAAATATACCAAATTAACACAACTGTATACCTTAGATTTGCACAATGTCATGTTGATTACATCCCAAGTATCAAAAACAAAAACATCTTGCACCTGCCTGACCCTCCTCTAACCCAACACTGCACCCCAACCTAACCCCTCTGAGGGCTCAGCCCACCATTCCCAGACATCCCACCTTCAGGTTCTTGACAGGCACAGCTGGATCAGAGAAGAAACTCTGACGGAAAGTAATCTCAATTCCGGCCTCTTTTACTCGTTCCTCTAGGTCGTCCAGGGTCTTAATGGGTATGAGAAACAAATACAAAAAAAACATGGGTACATAGGGGGGAAAAGACTTTCTATGAAGGAACAGCAATTCTGAATCTTCTTGCTATAACTTTCAAGGTGGTCTGAGGTAGGGAAAATTATCGTAAATGGTTAAATGTGGCTTCTAAGTGGAAAGGTACCTGAGGAACCCACCCTGAGGAACAGTGTCAGTTTACCCAAATCCTACCAGACCACAAAAAA
>PVKC010017521.1:0-20169 GCA_004027635.1 Crocidura indochinensis | reverse complement strand
CCGTTTCCCTCCCCTTCCTTTGCCTTCCCTCCCTCCCCTCCCCTTTCCTTTCCTTACTCTCCATATTCCTCCCCTTCCCTCCTTCCCTTTCTATCCCTTTCCTTTCCTATCCTCCCCTTCCCTTCTTTTCTTCTCTCCTCAACAGACTGGTATTTTTCTCTCTCTTCTCTACTTTCTCCTCCTCTACTTTCTCTTCCTCTTCACTCTTTCTTCTTTTCCTTTCCTCTTCCCCTCCAACCCCTTCTCTTTCATTTTTCCTCTTCTTCCCTTCTCTCCTTTCCTCTCCTCTTCTCCCCTCTCCTCTCTTCTCTTCCCCTCCTCTTTTCTCTTTTCTTTTCTCTTCTCTTTTCCTTCACCTCTCCTCTCCTCACCTCTCCTCTCTTCTCTTCCCTGCCTCTCTCTTTTCTCTCTTCTCTCTCCTCTCCTTTTTCCCTTCACCTTCTCCTCCCCTCCCATTCTCTCCATCTCCCCTTTCCTCCTCTCCTCTTTTCTCCTTTCCTCTCCTTTCCTCCTCTTTTCCTCTCCTATTTTCTCCTTTCCTCGCCTGCCTCCAATCCCTTACCTCCACTTCTCCTCTGTCCTTAATAAAAGAACAATATTTAAGATAATTGAAAAATATTTAAAGTAACAATAGAAAATATAAAACATTTCTTTGGAAAATAACAATGAAATTATTAATATAATAAAATAAGAATAATAAAAGCAGGAAGAACTATTAGCAACAAATAAGTAAAGTGTGTTTAATCTCATTTATGTTATGAAATACTAAAATGTAAGCAGTGCTTCTCAAATAGTGGGACACGCACCCAAGAGGGGGCGTGAGGCTCCGTAAAGTGGTGCTTTTGACCACTGAAAACACTGGCATAGCAAGTGTTTATGTCTCTGTGTGTCTCTGGAGCTGAGAGTTGTGTCCGCTTCAAACCCCTCTTCGAAAAGCTATGCATTGCAAAACATGCTCATTGTAGCCATTAATCCAGACATCACCTCTGATTTAAAAATCAGCTAAAATTATTTTATATATATTTTTTGCAGGTTAACATTTTTTAAAATAAAGATACTATTTACAAAAACAAAAGATACTATTTACAGTCACGCAGGGTGTGCGAAAAATGTTTTCTTCTTCCTTCCTAGTGGGGTATGACGAAAATAATTGAGAAGCACTGAATGTAGGAAAGTAGCATTTTTTACCTCATTAAATTATATATTTTTAGCAATGAAGAAAAGGATACCTAACACTCTTAAAACTCTAAGTTACAAGAATTAAAATAAATTTTATATTTATATATAAATATACAATAGAGTGATAATATAGCTAGCGGAGCACTTGCCTTGTAAGTAGTCTATCGATATTTGATCCTCTATATACTCTATAGAATCCTCCATGCCCTGCCAGAAGTAATTCTCCCTAAAGTAAGTCCTAGCTGAACAGGCCCAAATCAACAACACAATACAGAGAAAAATAACTTACTCTATTATTTTTTAATATGAACCAATTATTTTATCTAATTATTAAACTTACAATGTAATAAATATAAATAAAATATATATACAAAATATATATCTTTGAATATATAAAAATCTACTTAAACATTTGGGGTTAGTGACTGAATAAATTACTTCAAATGATGTGGAACACTATTACTATATGTCTATATGTGTCAACATTTATGTACATGGAAAGATGAACTTGTATTATTTTTTGAAATATAGCTAGTATTACTATTTTAAATCATAGTCATAGTCCCCAAAATTTTTTGGTACACTCCATCGAGAAAAGAATTCTGTGTTTCTGTCCCTTAGTTTTGGGCTCCATATACTATTCAGTATATGGAGCTTGTTGCAGTGAACATTTTTCGTGTCTGTCCAGCATTTAAGATTATGACAATTTGTATTTTCCTTCCCTTGTGTGATATTTTTACAAAGCACAGGAACTCAACAGTATTCTGTGAAAATAAAAGCCTCAAATAGTTTTAGAAGAGGCATAATGTTCACATGACAGTTTATAAACTAAATTATTACAAAGAAATCTAAGAAAAATTAAAATATTTTAGTTGAGTTGATAAGGTATGACCAATGAAAATTCTTTGCCCAAAAGAGAACTACAGAGCCCACAAATTGACTACTGGGGGAAATGAAGGGGGTACTTGAATGGGAGGGGCCTTTGTGGAAGGAATTGGGTACATGGTGGTACTGAAAAGATACATGCCTGAAATTTTCATTAGTGATAGCATAAATTACAGTATTTAATGCATTTTTTAAGAAAAGGAAAAACCTTATGCACTGAAACAAGATCGTATCTTCAAAAGATAAGAACTCATACTTTTTTTGTTGTTGTTTTGTTTTTAAGTCACACCCAGCAGCACTCAGGGTTTATTACTGGCTCCACACTCAGAAATCGCTCCTGGCAGGCTCAGGGGACCATATGGGATGCTAGGATTCAAACCAATGACCTTCTGCATGAAAGGCAAATGCCTTACCTCCATGCTATCTCATACTTTTTATAATACTGGAGCCCCTCCCACCCTGAGTGGGCCAAACGTAGACTTCATGAGATTGAACCAACCCTAAACCTCAGATCCCAGACTTATAATCCATATAGTTCCCTGCGGCGACAACAACAGGAAGCAAATGCCCCTTGTGAAATTCCTAATACCACTCTGGCACTAACTTGTGCTGGTATTATATGACATCCTGACAAGGAGGAAGTGGCAACAACTTGATCTAGGAACAGGTTGTCCTATCTCATCACCTAACAGTAAAACAGTAAGATGAAATCAGAAGACATATCATCTTTTGATCTGTGCAAAAACCAAGAGCACTAACTACAGAAGACTGACTTTGACCATAATTGGACAGAACTTATCCTGGAACCAATAATAAAGACCTTATCCCAGGCTTTAGCCTAGGAATTCAGTGGTCGGCAACCTTTTTTTTTTCAACTGAGCCAAATCTCGCCCAAACCACGATTGAAATTTATTTTGAGAGCCACACGGGGCACGCACTGACAGAGGCTAGGAGCAGAGTCCTGACTTCTGGAGTGGCCACCGGACACACAGAAGAGCCAAATTAAAACTGTAAAGAGCCACAGGTTGCTGACCACTGGCCTTAGGTGATGGCTAACCTTTTTGAGCACACGTGCCCAAACTGCCGCACAATGCCTGGTCCTCCCAATGGCCAGTGCGGCCCTGTTGTTAGATGAGCTGCAAAGCAGACACGGCCACACTTGCCTCCCGCTGTGCCCCGTATCTTAATTGTGGACCCCTTCCCGCATGTCAGCTGCAAGGTATTCGCTTGCCACCGCTGGCACGCGTGCCATAGGTTCTCCATCGAAGTAACTTGTACAAAAATCAAGATCTCTAATTTCAGAGGTCCGACTTTGACAACTGAGACTGAGCAGGACTTCTGGAACTATAATGAAGACTCTATCCTAAGCTTGGGTCTAAGATTTGAGCAAAAACCAAGACCACTTATTACAGAAGACTAATTAGAAGATCAGTGATGGAACAGAACTTCTAGAACCATAAAGAAAGACTATCCTAAATTTTGTCCTATGACCTGTGCGAATACCAAGGTCTTCAGCTACAGAGGCCAGATTTTATCATTCACAACTGAGCAGAAAATTTCCTGGTACCATAAAAATACCTTAGGGTGTGGTAATGTGCATGTATGGAGTCAGTTGTTCCCATGGCAGTGTGCTTCAAAGGCAGAGAAACCCTGAATCTCTTAGGCAAAGGGCATTCCTTTAATTATTCTCCAATATTTACTGTGCCTATGCAAAAAAAAAAAAAAAAAAAAAAAAGGAAACAAAACCTTGCCACACCAGCACTCATTCCTTTGTTTTTCTTTTTATTTACTTTCTCTCTTTTTTATTCATCTTTTCTTTTTTTCTTTCTTTTTAACTCTTGTGTTTATTATTAAATTTTTTGATAGCTGGGTGCTTTTCCTTTTTTTTTTTGGTAGTTGCTATTTTTTATTTACTGCTGTTTGTTGGGGTTCTTTTGTTATTATCTTCTTCTTTTTCTTCTTCTTCTTCTTTTTCTTTCTTCCTTCCTTCCTTCCTTTTTATTTTATTCTTCTTCCAGTAATACCACACAACTTGAAATATCTTGTTCTTCCTCATAAATTGAGGGGGGAAATAAAAAATGAATGGTACCAGGACAAAACAGTCAGATGAACATTGCGTGGAAATAAAAAAATTATCACACTTAAACACCAAACCCAAAGTCAACAACAGAATCGATACCCTATCTACAACAAGCTATACGCAGATGGGGAACAATTATACTAGCACTCCGGGGGCAAAGGAGGGAGATGTGGGACATATGTTAGGAAAAGTGGTGGAGGGTGAACAACCCTGGTGGTGGGAATGGCCCTGATTCATTGTCACTATATATCTTAAATATTACTGTGAAAGATTTGTTATTCACTTTTGGTAATAAAAATTATTTAAAAAAAATAAACCTTGGCTATTTCCAATGTTCACAACATTCATCATAGATGAAATATATAATAAAATAATCAAATATATTTTGGGGACTTTAACAGAGGTGGCAATTTTTTTGCAAAGTAAAATTAATTGAAATCATACATTGGCAATCATAGATGAGATTATTAAACATTGCGGGGGAAGAACCACAGGTGGCTGTGCTTAGGACTTTTACTCCTCTTGGTTTTCACTCAGGGATTTCTCCTAGCCTTGCATGAGGAGCATATGTAGGGTTAGGAAAAGAGCTAGATCAGTCAGTGGCAAGGCAATGCTTTGTATCCTGTACTACATATCTGGTTTAAGATAAACTTATACAATAGGCTATTAAAAAGTTTGTTTCTCCTAACTTCTTTTCACTTATTAACTGAAAATATTGCGACTGTAGGATGGTTATCTATTCAGACTGAATTGCTAATTATCTAACTATTCATGAGCAACATTTTTATTTTCTTAAAAAATGCTCTATTTAACAGCACCTGAGAACTATTTTAAGTGACCATGATCTTATGGTGTGTAGAGGGGGTGATTAGGGAGGAATTTGGTTGATGGGTAGGCACGGAGACTTTTGGAATTTGGATGAGGTCTGACACATGCTTCTGAGTAGGAGAGAAATGGGCATTCTTTAAAGAGTATGATATTAGAATATTAAATGCATGAAACTTCAATATTAACAGTAAATCACAGTGCATAAATTGATACAAAGAATCAAAAAATATGATCGTTGTCAATAGTGGCATGCATTTTTTCAACATTTTTTGTTTGTTTTTTTTGTTTTGGCCACACCCAATTAAACCAGGAGCATACACCCTGACTATGCACCCAGGAATTACTCTGGCAGGTTCAGGAGACCATATGGTATGCTGGAGATTGAATCCAGGTTGGCTACATGCAAGGCAAACATACTACCCACTGTACTAACCTCTAAACTATGTTTTTAAGGGAAACTTTATTCTTTTTCTGATTAAAGAGTAATTATTTGTTTTAAAACAAATGAGTAACTGTGCTTTAAATAAATAAAGATGTAGGATTGCTGTAACATCAAACTGGGGAAAAATATATCCAGTGATGACAATTTTAACTTTAAAACTTAAACCAAATTTTTGGTAACTTACTTCATCATTTATATTTACCATAAGAAGCTCAAAGCTTGCAACCACATGTACCAATGTGGAAATAATTTGGATAAACAAGGAGGGGTGAGTTTATTCTAAATTTACTTATAGAAGGAATCCTGTATTACACTTGAGGCCATTAATTTAAGATTTGAAGTCTTTCCTGTAAAGTACAATTATAGCTAATACTTTTATATGGCCTTTTAATATTAAATTTGATGTTTTAGAAAATATGACTATCTATGCACAAGCATTTTCACATAGAATGCAAATATTTCTTCCATTTTTTTTTTTTTTTTGCGGTTTTTGGATCACACACGGCAGTGCTCAGGGGTTAATCCTGGGTCCATGCTCAGAAATTGCTCCTGGCAAGCACGGGGGACCATACGGGGCACCGGGATTCGAACCGATGACCTTTTTGCATGAAAGACAAACGCCTTACTTCTATGCTATCTCCTGGGCCCCATCTCCCATTTTCTAAACTGGAGTGTCAATACTCTTTGGGGGGGGGGCTTTTGAGTCACACCCAGCAGCGCTCAAGGGTTACTCCTGGCTCTACGCTCAAAAATTGCCCCTGGCAGGCACGGGGACCATATGGGATGCCAAGATTCTAACCACTGTCCTTCTGCCTGCAAGGCAAACACTTTACTTTCATGCTATCTCTCTGGCCCCAATGCTCTTCTTTTCACCTTTCTCTCAAGTATAAGTAGCTCAGATTTGTGTGTTTCTTTACGTATTAAAATTTTTACCTAGGAATGAGAATTGGTTTGGCATTTGAAAAAAGATATTGCAGTATATCTATTTTAAAAACTGTAAAAAAGAAAGCTATATTAACAATTCAGTAGATTAAAAACAATGCAAAAAACTCAGTGGTAGGGTGTTTGCTTTGCATGCAGCCAATCCAGGATAGACAGTGATTCAAATCCCGGCATCCCATATGGTCCCCTGAGCTAGCTATCTAGGGGCAATTTTTGAGCACAGAGCCAAGAGTAATCCCTGAGCACAGACAGGTGAGACCCCAAAACCAAAACCAAACAAACAAATGAACAAATCACAAAAAACCCTCAATATTCCTAACAAAAACTCCCAGAAGAATAAAAGCAGAAAGAAGTTTTTTATTGATATCTATATAAGTTTTGGATATATTTACATTTAACTAGAAGAGTAACTGCTTTCTTCCTAAATGACTTTAGGGATGACTTGCTTCCCAAATGACTTATTTAAGATTAAACAAGACTGGTGTATCCAATGCTATATCACTTTCATCTCGTATTGTGCTGGTTCTTTCAGAGAGTGGAATTAAGCAACAAAAATCAGATACCTCCAACTTTGAAAGAAAATACGTGTTAATTAAATATTATCCGATGGGGCCAGTGTGGTGGTGCCAGAGGTAAGGCATCTGTCTGCCTTGCAAGTGCTGACCTAGGATGAACTGTGGTTCAATCCTCCAGTGTCCCATATGGTCCCCCCAAGCCAGAAACGATTTCTGATCACATAGCCAGGAGTAACCACTGAGCATCAATGGGTGTGGTGTGGCCCCAAAACAAACAAAAATATTATCTCATAAAAATCATATAGAATTTGTTTTAAGATGGATACAAGAGCTATACACTTACTTGGTCATTAGCTATAAGAGTAATGTAAAGCTGGCTCAGAAATATTTTGGGGTTATAGTTAAAATCATAACTAACACATTTCTTTGGGTTTGAGCTGTCACCAATTAAAGATTTTCTTTGTCTTCCTTACCCCAGTATAAGTAAAAAAGCAGCATGTAGGTGGAAACCTTATACTTCATAGAAAAGCTCACAGGGATTGCTCTGTAAATTTTCCTTTTTAAAAATAGAATTTCCCATATTCTGCTTCTTGTGAGCATGCAGGTATGATGATCTCTAGGTATGTATCAATCATCTTAAATTTCTCCAACTTATCATTAATAAATCTTTTTCTGTATTCATATTTCAACAAATTGAAAATGTAACCAGACCTTTGTGGTTATCATTATAAAAAATAAACTATATTTTCATTGTTCAAAATATTTAAAACTTTAATAGAAAATTTAATTTTAGATAAAATTAAAATTAAAGTATAATTTATCATAATCTCTAATATATCAAATACCTAGAAATTAACAAAGCATTATATGAATTGCTTATGTTTTTAAAACACCACAATATTTGTCAAATCAATTAAACATTTTAACAGACATATAAATAAACATTATTCATCGGTCAAAATTCAATATTGTTAAATTATCAATACATTTTTATGAAGCTTTATATATTATTCAATATATTCTTTTTTTATTTATGGTATTGTAGTATACCAATCTCTAGATTCAACAATATCAATAAAAACCAAATTAATAATTTTGTCCATAAAAATGACAAATTGATTCTTAAATCCATATGAAAATTTTAAACATATTAAGGAGGGCAAATCAAAAATTGAAAGGCTAACACAAATTATTTTTAAAATGCACATTATTGGCATAGATATATATGTATATAAGCTCATGTCAAAGTCATTACTTAGAGTGGGGAGAATTTAATTTTATGGAGACTATGCAGCCAAAGGCAGAGAAATTTTATTATGATTCTAGAGTGTAGGGCCAACAGTAAATCCTGATCATTGCTGGATGTGACCCCAAAGCAAAACAAAAAAATTGAAATATTTTTTCATTAATAATTTTATCAATTTTTTAAACTCTAACTTGCCCAACATTATGAAATAATTAGCATTTTGTTCACAATCTAGTTGAAATCATATGGAGGTAGCATTGTATCATCATATATTTAATCCTTTAATTGAAATGCAGTTTATATGCATTTTTACTAGAGAAATCACATTGTGTTTTACTTTGAGCATTGTAAAATGTCTTTTATTAGGACCCATTTTTGATTCCAAAAGACATTGCAGTTCTGATTTGGAATTGAATGTAAGACTTCACATCTGTGTTTTCTAATTTTGTGCAGCATATATAATATCTCATTCTGAAAAAAGGTTAGTGCATGTGTATATGAATCTCTTCTGAAGGAGAATTTTCATAAATTAAAATTTTTTTCCATTCTGAAGACAGATGCTTCATGAGAGGGATTATAGTCCATATATATCTGTTTGTGTGAGCATTACAGCCAGAATACTGAAAGTGTGTAAAACCAGATGGCCTAAAGAGTTTAAATTAAACCTTGTCATTTTAAATCAAAGGCTCTTCTAACTCAATTCTCCATAGAATATATGTATAAAATGCTTATATCAAATTATACAACAAACTTTTTAAAAGATATGTGAGTAAAAATTAGCACTACTATATTCAAAACATGAAAGTAATTAGGGCTTAACAGATACTGAGGGGAGAGTAAATGAACATGCAAGGAATCTATAATTATTCCCATGACAGTAATGCTTCAAGGGTGGAGAAACCCTGTATCTCTTAGGGCAAGGGAATTCCCTTTCTAATGTCCCCAATATTTACTGTGCCTATGCAGGAAAAAAAAAACAGCACAAAATAATCTTCTTTATTTATCTATTTATTTAGTTTTTTGATTCCTTTGTTTTGGTTTGGATATTGAACTTATTGTCTCCAATTTTTTTTCCTTTTTGCACTCTTATGTTTTTATTTCAGGACCATGGCTATTATATGGTGCTTATCTTTATTTCTGTAGTGCTCACTGAATTTTTTATTTGATATTTCCTTTTGTATTGCTGTGGTGTTTCACTTCCTTTTTCCCTTTTTTCTTTCAAACTGAGTTTGAGAGCCTCTAGAAGGACTTTGTCCATATTCTGCTTATTTGATGTTTACCCCATTTTATTGCTTTTCTTTTCTTCAAACAAAACCACGCAACTTGAACTATCTAGTACTGCCTCTCAAATAGAAGGGGAAAGAGTGGAGATTATCAAGACCAAACAATTGTTTATCACGAAGAAGTAAGCTAGACACAGTATAAGTAGTATAAGCTACTACTTATACTAGTAGCCCAGGAGGTGAGGGAGGGGGATATGGGATTATGGGATGCAAGATGGGAACGGGGAGGGGGCAACTTTGGTGATGGGGATGCCCCCGATTTAATGTTAATATGTACCTAAAATATTACTGTGAAAGATATGTAAGCCACTTTGATAAAAATAAAAATTATAAAATAAAAATAAAGATATGTAGACTAAGAGAAAACTCCTTTCAATAATCTTAATTGCTAAAACTATCTCCAACATATTCCGGATTTACCTTAAGGGGACACAATATCAATATAAAATTTGTCTATGCATTTGTATAACCAAATAGAATTAAAAAATGTTTTGTATGGTTCCACTAAGAATACTATTAAATTCAAAAATTTTCAAATCATTGTTTATCAAGTAGACATTCATAAAAACAAATACAAAAAATGCTTCATGAAAAAGTTAACAGATTTTATGCTCACTTGTTTAGAACTTGAACTGATAACATTTTATTATGTGAGCAAGTTTGTGTCCTAGTATTGAACCATTTAAATTAAATAAATATGACAATATTTTCCAGCATATAAGATGACATTTTTTTCAGTAACTAAATTCAAAATTAATAGCCTGAATTCTGATAAAAGAAAACATTGGATATATGGAACAGTAGTCAGCAATAAGAAATAGTGATGTTTTACAGTTTGCTGAAACTTGGAAGAAATTTGAAAAAGTCATGAAGTGAATCAAAAGGAAAAAGACAAACACCAGATGATAGTATTCATTTGTGGAATATAAAAGGGCAAAGCTAAGAATTTGATAATTCCTATTTGAGGGTGCTGATAGAGCAGAGAGGATTGGGGACTGTAAGGTGAGTGTTTTTTTGTAAAATAGAAATAAAAAGTAAAATTATTTTTAATTAAGTTTTAGAAAGTGAAGTTAGGGAGTTTTCATGACCTCTTAAATTTTATGATATCTCTCACATGTCAGATGTGGAAAAACAGCATAGGGCATAGCAACTGTCAAAGGCAACAGAAACTGAGAACTTGTCTTTAGTAAGAAGCTCTCCACAGGGTGGAAGATGGCTGGGTTTGGGAGTTTGAGGGACACTGGGACAATAGTGAGGGGAGCAAACTCCTGGCTGGAGGGTGTGGTGATGGAATATTTAATTTATAAAATTCTACTAATTGCAGTTTTTAAATCCCAGTGTCCATTCCAAAGTTTTGAAAAACAGAAGCAAAAATAAGCAAATAGGATTACTGTATTTTCCAGTATATAAGACAACCGGCGTATAAGACGACTCCCGATTTTTAGACTTCCTCTCTGATTCAGGCCAATCAGGCTTTTGACAGTGTAAATTCGGGTACAGAACATTGTCTAATTTGCATGCATCAAAAGCCTGCTTGAATTGGCCGAGTTAGAGAGGTGGTCCAATCAGCCTTGCCGTGATTGGTGCAGGATAGAGTTGGAAAATTCGTTTAGTGACAATATCCAGATACTTTTCGTTCAGTGGCATAGCAAAAGGTTTTTTGGGATATACTTGGTGTATAAGACAACCCCCATTTTTCGGTTGACTTTTTTCATTTCAAAAGTCGTCTTATATGCCGGAAAATACAGTACACCAAATTCAGAAGCTTTTGCATTGCAAAGAAAATGATGACTTGAATAAAAAGAAACCATGCTGACCTGAAGAAAATATTTGCATATCATTCATCTAACAATGAGTCAATATCCAAGATCTATACAGTGCATGTAAAACAACAATAAAAATCTAAATCTAAATAATCACTTGATAAAACAAGAGAAGATATTTCCTCAAAGAAGTACAGATTTATGAAAGATTTCTCTGCATTACTTATCAATGCAAATCACCCTGCAGCAATAAGACTGGCAGCATCAAAAAGAAAATATTTTAAAAAAGAGGGCCCAGAGTGGTAGGACATAGCACTGTGGTAGGGCATTTGTCTTGCATACAGAAAGATGGTAGTTCAAATCCTGGCAACCCATATGGTCCCCGGAGCCTGCGGGAGGTGATTTCTGAATGCAGAGCCAGGAGTAGCTTCTGAGCATTGCCGGGTGAGACCCCCTCTAAATAAATAAATAAATAAATAAATAAATAAATAAATAAATAAATAAAAGACAGTATGTTAATGATATTCAGAGAAAATAGAGATGTGGGCCAGAAGAACCAGACCACAAAGAGTGGTCATTGCAATTAGAGAAATAACTGCACTAACAACTATCATAACAATGATAATGAGAAAGAGAAATAGAATGTCTGTCCCAAAGACAGGCAGGGATGGTGGAGGAAGGAAATGGGGGACATTGGTGAAGGGTGATATACATTAGATGACTTAAACCCAACTACAATATTTTTGTAACCACCGTGTTTAAATTAAGAAACCATAAGGAAAGACTATACTAGTCTTCGTTCTAGAATCTGTGCAAAAACCAAGATCACTAATTACAGAAGACTGAATACAACAACTGTGATGGAGCAGAACTTCTAAACCATAAAAATGACTATCCTAAACTTTTTCTTTTTTCTTTCTTATTATTTTATTATTTATTTTGCTCATTTTTCCTTGTTGCTGTTGTGATTTTTACCATTGCCGGTTGATTTTTCCCCCCAACAGAACCACAGAACTTGAATCATCGTGTTCTGCCTCATAAATTGAGGGTGAAAAAATGTAAGTGGATGATACTAGGAGTAGTCAAATGAACATTGAGCGGAAATAAAATATGAGGCCTAAATACTAAACCCAAAGTCAACAACAACAGAATCAAGATCCCCAATCTACAACAAGCTATACAAAAAATGAACCTGTTGCATTAGCTGTC
The DNA here is from genome assembly GCA_004027635.1 of Crocidura indochinensis. Classification (NCBI taxonomy): domain Eukaryota; kingdom Metazoa; phylum Chordata; class Mammalia; order Eulipotyphla; family Soricidae; genus Crocidura; species Crocidura indochinensis. The sequence continues at coordinate 7,797 of PVKC010017521.1, read as the reverse complement.
CAGGAGGAAAAGTGGGGGAGGTATTTAAAGCATGCTAGAAATAGGGGTGGAGGAGGACAACACTGGTGTTGGAAATGGCCCTAATTCACTGTCACTATGTACCTTAAGTATAATGTGAAAGACTTGTAATTTACATTGGTCACAGTAAAAATTATAAAAAAAGTAAAAGAACAAATGTTCATATTCTCTCAATCTCAAGGATAAAGATCAAAGCTTGAGTGAAGAACTAATTGTGTACAAAATTGTAGACTTATAAAACTGGTTAGGACTTGAATTAATAGAATATAAATAAATTCTGTTTGATTTCTGGGGGGCACATTCAGTGGAATTTAGGGCTCATTCCTACGCTCAAGGATTACACTTGGAGGCATCTGGGGAAGGAAATTGAACTGGGATTAGCTGCACACAAGTCAAGAACCTCTGGACTATCTTTCCCACCCCCGAGGGATGGATTCTTATATTTGCTTCTACAGTCTGTGCTCATAAAATAAATCGTATATCTTCTGGAAATCGCAATGTGTACTCATGAGACCAGAGTGAAAAGAGAAAAAATTATTGTGATTTCATTATAAAAATTAAAAAACACTTTTAAGTGATAGCATTAAAAAAGTGTTCCAAATTAATTTTTCCAAAGCATCTTTTCAATATGTATCTTAATTGTAAAAGCTAAATATCTATAGTTTTGAAAGAATTCTCTGTCGAAATAATTTCTCACTCCAGGCTTTCTCCTTCTCTCTTTACCAGCTGAACTTTGTTTTCATTATTGCTCAAAATTGTTCTTTCTGTAGATGAACAAAAATGATTAATTAATTCTACAGATCTTTTTTATTGTTTTCCTTACTGAAACCAAGCAGCACTGAACCCTTACATTTTAAATTTCCTGATTTCATCACTCTATAATTGACAATTAGTGACATTCACAGAAATCATCCATATTTCATTTTTTATACAAGTTATTTCCTCCCCCCGTTTTATATAATAGCAAAACTAGTCTTTCAAGGTTACACTTTCTTCTGACCACTGATTTTAGGAGGGGACTTTAATAATTACTGTGTTTAATAATAAGCAATTGGAGTGAATTTGTCACATCTCTAAGATTATTAAATCAATGAATTAGGAACTGCAATACTTTATTTTTATTCTAAGTTACTCAATTGAAAGAAAATCCTAGGTTTGCCAAACCATCTGTCTTCACCTCTCTCCAAACTGAATCTACATATGGACACAAAGCACAGATATTTGATGACATAGAGAATGAAATCAATAGAGATGGAAATCTGAAACTGGAGTTGGAGAGAAAGAAATTTGCACTAAAGTCAGGGTTTAAATCCCTGAATTATTCCTTTACATTTGGGGTTTGTAAATCCAGATTTACTAATATTGTCTTCACTTTGGCTCCTATCATCTTATTTGTAAACAGAATCAACATTCCTATGGCACATTGCTGCTAGTGTATTTTTAAGATCCTTGGTATCTATTGTGAAGATGATCATTCCAGAGCAAGCAGAGATGAAAAAAGGAAGTTCTACATCATACTTTGATTTATGAAAAAACATGTTTTTAAAGTAGATGACTATTAATATATACAACTATATTTTAGTTTATTATCTCATTCAAAGTAACAATTAGGATTTAAAATAATATATGCACACATATATGTCTTGTTCTGTAAGCAATCATTTTCGCACATAATTTTACATATAATTTTCTTTAATAAGAAAATGGTAAATAAGAATTTGATTAGTTTCCAACTCTGTCTCATGTGTAGAAATTAGTAGTAACACTTCTTTAACTATCCTATTCCAGTATTTAAATGATCTATATGTAGTTAACCAGTTTGTCTTGATAAATATGTGACATTTAATTTTCTATTTAATTATGGTTTTCATAAATTCATCAGCTTTGTTGTCTTAGCAACAAAAATTCCTGAATATTTTGAGAATTATAATTTGTACATTTTTATTTCTTTTTTCTCTTAGGGATATATTATTTATACAAACATTTATTTTTATCATTATTATACAATACTACATTTTCACAGGTATTTATATCTTTATATTTAAATTTTATAAGATTCATCATCACCAAAATTTCAGCATCATTCTAGCACCATAAAAGTCCTCTGCTCAATCATTCCAACCACTTATGTTATCACCTTAGTGTTCCTTATACATCAAAGTTAGTTTTGTTTTCAGTGTGTTTGGTTTAGTTATTAATGTTCTGCATATAAGTAAAATTAGCTTGTTACTTATATTATTATTCTTTGTTACTTATATTTTAGTTTATTCACTGTAATTTTATCCAAAGAAAACAGGTTTATTGTTTCAATGTTATAGTAGTATTGTATTTAGTGTGTGTATACACTCTGCTTTATACTGACTAATATTTATATTATCTTATGTTTTGCTTATTGTGAATAATGGTGCTGTGAACATAGTAAATGACCTTTCGTCTCTGAATCACATCTAAAGGAGCTTTGGAGTTTTTCTGACTCTGCTCAGGAGTCTCTCATGGCTGGTCTTAGAGGACTATATGTCTGTGAGGTATCAAGAGAGTTGACTACGTGCAAAGCAAGTTACCTTAGTCACTGTATTATTTTCCTGAGCCCCTCTCACAGATTCTAAAGCTGAATGCCTAAGATAAATATTACAGGATCATGTGGTATTTTAATTATTTAAGTAATCTCCACATATTTTCAATTATGGCTATGCCAATTTAAATTAGTAGTAACAACAGATCAGAATTTCTTTTCCCACACTTTTTCCTGGTTGGAAAAATAGTTTTCTTTTGCCAATTGTCTAATTTTCTTATGGCGGGTGTGACCCAAAAACCAAAAAGAAAAAAAAATTACTTGGACAATCAGAAAATATCAATAATATTAAATTTGTAAAAATTTGTAGTTAGTAACTGTAACTTCATTTATTTTTTGTTTGCTTTCTTTTTTCTTTGGGGACCACATATGGAAGAACTCAGTAGTTACTTCTGGCTCTGCACTCAGAAATCAATTGGAACAGTCATGAGGAACCATATGAGATGCCAGGGATAGAACCTAGGTCCATCCCAAGTTGATCTTGTGCAAGGCAAACTCCCTACTGCTCTGCTATAGTTCTGGAACCCATTTATTTCATTTCCGATTCTTTTTAGCATGAATTTCACTCATTATTTGCTGAGTTTAGTGATGGCTTAATTACTTTTTATTGATCCAATTTAATATTATTGATATTTTCTGATTGTCCAAGTAATTTTTTTTTCATTTTGGTTTTTGGGTCACACCTGCCAGTGCTCAGGGTTTACTCCTGGCTCCATGCTCAGAAATGGCTCCTGGCAGGCACGGGGGACCATATGGGGCACCAGGATTCGAACCGATGACCTTTTGCATGAAAGGCAAATGCCTTACCTCCACGCTATCTCCCGGGCCCCATTTTTTTTTTTTTTTTTTGGTTTTTGGGCCACTCCCAGTGACGCTCAGGGGTTACTTCTGGCTGTTCGCTCAGAAGTCGTTCCTGGCAGGCCTGGGGGACCATATGGGGAACCGGGGGATCGAACCGCGGTCTGTCCTAGGTTAGCGCAGGCACCTTATCTCCAGCGCCACCGCCTGGCCCCCAAGTAATTTTTTTTATTCCTCCTTCTATACCTTTCTTGACTCAAGAGTTATTTACTCTCATGTTGTTTAGTCTCCACATAATCGAAGATTTTTATATTTCCTTCTTGTTGTTTTCTAGTCACATTCTATTGTGATAAGCAAAGATACTTCAGATGATTCAATCTTTACATATTTATTAAGATTATTTTATTCCCCAAATATTCTACAGAATATTCCAGAGTACCAACAATATTTATAGTTATGTCTCTGGGGATAAAATTGTCTGTTTATAACTTTTTAGTTCTCATAAATTACTTAATGTATTGTCATTATTTTTTGTCTTACATTTTAATTTGTATATCAATGCAGCTGATATAATGAGATCCCTTATTATTACTGTGTTGTAATAATATTTGTATTTCTTGAGATTTGTTAATTCTTTAGTATACTTTGGTGCAACTCTATTAACTGCATAAATATTGAAGCATATTATAGCTTTTTGATGTACAGATTTTTGAAATAAGTTTATAACTTACAACTTTTATTTTCTGGGCAGTGAAGATATGAGTTTATCACTTTCAATTATTTTCTTTCTTCATTATTGTCATAGAATATGCATGGCTTCAGCTTTTAAATCTGTGTTTGTGATTTTAATTGTATTTGTGGTGATTCTCTTGAATGCATAAAACAGACGAATCCTTATTATTATTTATCACCTTCTATATCGGTTGATTTTTATTTCAGACAATTTACCTTTTAGCCAAGGCAATGACTCAAAAGGCTGTAGTAGCACTTTCCATGCAAGAGCACCTACATTCGATTCAACACTCTTACTCTCTCTCATAACAGATTGGAAATAAACCTTTATGTTTCTGGTTAAATAAGACAGCATTTAGGATATCTCTTTGATACATAAGATTCATTTTCTATTTTTCTTTTTCACTCATTTTTAAATTTTTTTGAGTCACACCTGGCAGCGCTTAGGGGTTATTCCTGACTCTATGCTCAGTAATCACTCCTGGCAGGCTCTCTCAGGGGACCATTTGGGATGCCGGGTTCGAACTACCATCCTTCTGCATGCAAAGCAAACACCTTACCTCCATGTTATCTCTCTGGCCCCTCATTTTTAATTTTATTCACATTTTTTTTGGTTTTTTGGAACACACCCATTTGATACTCAGGGGTTACTCCTGACTAACCGCTAAGAAATTGTCCCTGGCTTGGGGGACCATAGGTGACACCGAAGGTTCGCACCACAGTCCTTCCTTGGCTGGCACTTGCAACGCAGACACCTTACCTCTAGCACCACATCACCAGCCTCTACATTTTTTAAAATTATTTTTCTTTTCTATTTGTTCCTATTTGTTTTTTCAGGATATGTTTCACTGATTGGTTATGTTTATTTTTTTCCTTTAAATACATCTGCTATAAATTTTGTTTCATGGTTAAATTTTGTGCAAATTTACCTTATGTAAAGTAATCTTTGTTTATGCTACTATTGGCATAACAATCCCTCCTATTTGAGTATTATTATTGTATTTGAGTATATTATTGTCATTTAGTATGCAATTTTGCACTATTTCCTCTGTAACTTTGAAAATATTAGATTAGAATCCACGCCTGCCTAGCGAGGCTGACTGCGAAACACTGCGAGTTCTGTCTTTGTGTTTATTTGTCCTCTGCTGTCCTCCAGACCTCGTGGGAGTGGGTCGAATTGGCTCCAAAAAAACTCACTCTCCCAGAGGTCCATTCTAGGGCGAGTATGCCCAGGAACACCTCATTAACCTGAAAACCAGCAAGAAGCGAGTACTTTGCAAAAACCAGGTCCCCTGCTTGTGACGTCAGGCTGGGAATTTCTGAGAATACACGCCTGCCTAGTGGGGCTGACAGCGAAACACTGTGAGTTCTGTCTTTGTGTTTATTTGTCCTCTGCTGTTGTCCAGACCTAGTGGGAGTGAGCTGAAAAGAGGCTGCAGAAGAGCATGGCTGCTCCACATCACTACGCAGCTGTGCGCTCTTTCTAAGGAAAGAACATCATCGCAACAAGAAGAGAAAAAATCACACCATGAACTGTGCTGAATCACTGAAGCCCAGTATTTCTCTCTGGACAGTCTTCTCTGCTGTGTGCCTAGGCCCAAGATTTGATCCTTTGGGAGGCCTCATCCACGGAGGACTCCACTCCCTTGTAGGCAAATCGACACACCCAGAAAGGGCGGAACCAGAGGAGTTTGGCTGCGCACATCATTTAGCCAATGAAAACCACTGCAACACATAGAAAAACACACAATTCTAGTGTGACAATGGGGAAACAACACAGGCCAGCATCAGGCATAGAGAACGAAGATGACAATTCTGATGACCAGATAATGAACAATGAACTAATCAATCTCTCACATAAGGACTTTAGAAAAGCAATATGGAAGATGCTGAAAGAACTCAAAGAAACCATGGACCGAGTTGAAGAGAACACTAATAAAACCAAGAAAATATGATGACAGAAATCACAAAACTCCAAACTGAAATAACATGTCAACTAACAGACCTGAAAAACTCAGTAAATGAATTAAATGGTGAAATGTATGATCTCAACACCAGGGTAGAAGAAGCTGAGAATAGAATTGGTGCTGTTGAAGATGAGATAAATAACAACTCCATACAGTATGAGAGATTGGAAAAAAAAACTTAAAACAAATGAATAGACAATGGAAAAAATAGTCAAAGAATGGGAACAGGTGAAAATAGAAGTCTATGATAAGATCAACAGAAACAGCTTAAGAATCATTGGAGTCACAGAGACACAGAAAGAAAATTTCCCGGAAGAATCAATGGTCAAGAACATCATTAAAGAGAAACTTCCAGAACTAAAGAATATATGTGATAAAATCTTGCATGCCGAAGAGTACCAACCAAAAGAAACCCCAGGAAAAATACCCCAAGACACATCCTAGTCACAATGACGAATCCCACAGATAGAGACATAATTCTGCAAACAGCAAGATCAAAAAAGGAAATTACATTCAAGGGAGCATCCTTGAGAGTTACAGCAGACCTGTCACCAGAAGCACTCAAGGCCAGAAAGCAGTGGTGAGATATTGTAACAAGACTGAATGAAATGAATGCTTCACCTAGAATATTGTACCCAGCAAAACTCACTTTCCAGTTTGATGGAAAAATACATGGTTTCACAGACAAAAAACAGCTCAGAAACTTTGCAGATTCAAACCCAGTCTTAAGAGAAAATCTGAAATTTAAGACAAGACAATTTAAGACAAGACCAGCCAAAAGACACAGCAAATTTCAATATGAAGATGGCATCAAATAACAGGACAATCCTTTCTTTCAATGTCAATGGACTAAATGCATCAGTTAAGAGACACAGAGTGGCTAAATGGATCAAAAACTCAATCCAACTTTCTGCTGTCTGCAAGAAACGCACTTGAATACTCAGAACAAACATAGACTCAAAATAAAAGGCTGGAGGAAAATAATCCAAGCAAACAACACCCATAAAAAAGATGGAGTGGCAATACTAATATCAGATAATGCAAACTTTATACTCAGTAAGGTTGTAAGGGACAAAGATGGACATTATATATTAATCAACGGGTATGTAGAGCAGGAAGAAATCACTCTTCTAAACATATATGCACCGAATGAGGGTCCAGCAAAATATTTAATATAATTGTTGACAAAGCTGAAAAATAACATCAACAGCAACACGATAATTGTGGGGGACCTCAACACAGCTTTGTCAACAATGGATAGGTCAACTAGACTGAAACACAAAAGAATATACTGGACCTGAGGAGAGAAATGGAAGAAAGAGGCCTAGTGGATATATATAGGACACTCCATTCCCAGAAACCTGGATACATATTCTTCTCCAATGTACCTGGGACATTCTCCAGGATAGACTACATGCTGGCACATAAAACATATCTTCATAATATCAAGAGGATAGAAATTTTGCAGGCTACCTTCGCTGACCACAAGGCTCTGATATTATTGTGAATTCCAAAGGAAAAAAAAAAAGAAACTCTAACACCTGGAAGTTAAACAGGCTCATACTGAATAACCAGTGGGTCTGAGATGAAATCAAAAAGGAAATCAAAAAATTCCTGGAAACAAATGATAAGGAAGACACAAACTATCAGAACTTATGGGACACAGCAAAAGCAATACTGAGAGGAAAATTTATAGCCTTGCAAGCACAC
>PVKC010017520.1:0-20159 GCA_004027635.1 Crocidura indochinensis | reverse complement strand
GGGTTACTCCTGGCTATGCGCTCAGAAGTCGCCCCTGGCCTGGGGGACCATATGGGGCATGGGGGAGCGAACCGCGATCTGTCCAAGGCTAGCGCGGGAAGGCAGGCACCTTACCTCCAGCGCCACTGCCCGACCGCGGTTTATTATTTCTTTCCTGCAACCTTGCTTTTTCAGACCAGGTTGGGTGGAATTTAGAAATACAGTGCTTGGAGTGATCTTCAAACACATATTTTATTTTGCACAAAAGTGGACATCTTCCATGAAGGGATTCTCAACCCAGAGTTTTCTTTTCCATGGATTCTCATTTCAGAGTACTCATGATTAAAGTTGTGAGATAATGCCCTTAAATGCTTTTTTTCATATTGATTATGACTTTCTGCATAATATAAGTACCAATCAGAAATTTTTTGCAAGAGTGGAAACATTTCAATATCTCCTTCTGAGACACAGTTATTCCAGAATCAGATTTCTTTTTGAACATATCCATCTTATGTCTCACTGTAAAAACTACTTGTGAAACTCTCCTGGAGAGAAATATTAAATTCATAGAGAAAACGAACAATGTCTGCCAAATACACAAGCTTAGCTATCTATTCCTTGTCCAAATGGGGCTGTACAATGTCAGAGTTCTGCTCTCACAGGAACTGCATTACTTCTTTCCTCTTGCCAACAAGGCGAGAGAGCACCCTTCCCCTGAACAGCCACTTCACTTCTTCATGGAGATGATGCTAATAGTGGGCATCCATACTCTCACCCAGGGTGGTGAATAGTCTGGATTTGATCACAATTGTGAATTTCACAAGTTATCATTACTGTGTCATCTGCCACAGAGTTTAGTTCAGCAGGGAGTTTATTTTAATCCAGTCTATCATACAATGAGTGGATACAATGTACGCGTGTATAACTTCTGTTTCTTGTGACTACACAAAAACACTGAGTCATGCAGAGTGCATCATCTGTACATACAACAACACATCAGATTATTATTATGAGTGAAATAAGTCAGAAGGAGAGGTGTAGACACAGAATAATCATTTGTGGCATATAAGAATAATAAATGGCAATATGGTAATAATATGTAGAGAAAATAGGGATGAGGGACAGGAGGACTAGTCCATGATAGGAAGCTTGCCATAAAAAGTGGTGAGTTCAGTTAGAATAGAGAAAGGTACATTTATAGTTGGAACTTATCACTCTGGACAAGAACTGGATGCTAAAAATGGATAACTGGCATCCATGAAACCCTTTAATTAACAATATTGCAAAACATGCTTCATAAAGGAAAGTTTGCAAACCTCAGTGTCATAAAAGAAAAGAGAGATAGAGAGAAAAAAGCAAAATGCCTGCCCCTAACATAGGCAGAGGAGGGTGAAGAGGAAGGAAACAAGGGATATTGGTGGTGGGGAAAGTGCACTGGTGAAGGGTGGTGTACATTCTATGATTGAAACTCAAGCGTGAATAATTTTGTAACAAATATGCTTAAATAAAAAATATTTTTAAAATGTTTCAGGAACTCTATCAAAATTCCTCTGTGATATGATATCATGTGCCTTTAACAAAGTGCCATTTTTATTTTTGTGTGTATTTTAGTTTGGTTTCTTACAGCACACACTAAAGTGTCAATAGATTTTTTTTCCTTTGAGTGAAATCACTACTTTTCTCTGGAACACTGTCCTTGCTTTTAAAGATTGTTAAAAAGGTTTTTCTCTTTTACCTGTTTCATCTCCATATTGTAGGGTTTCAAATTTTCAGCACATTTTGATTATCAAGAGGAAACATTTTGAAATGATTTGCTTCCTTATTATCAGAAATCAAAGAATTTTTTCCTCGAGAAGGGTGTTCACTATCCAGACTTAACAAATGATCAGTGGATTCAAAAACTGTATTTCATGATGGATGTTACTTCACATCTGAATCAGCTTACTCATAAACTACAGGGGAAAGGAAACACAAATTTTTTCTATGTTAGAAGAAGTTATTTAGTTTGAAAACAAATAATCTGATTTTGCTCAAAATTTTGACAGAGAAACTTTGATTCACCTTCCAAGCCTGTTGAAACATTGCCAAGAAAATAATTCTAATATTGACATTACCTATTTTAAAACAGCACTTTTAAATATGAGGGAAGCTTTTCTCAAGAGGTGTCAGGATTTCAGAAACTGCAGAGTGACGTTGGCCTTTGTTAAAAAAAAAAAAAAAAAACCTCTGGATGCCACTATAACGGAATTAAATTTTTCTCTCTTTAATATCGACATTGGCAACTTTGAAATGCAATTTCTGGATTTATAAAACAAAGAACTATGGAGCTCGAAATTTGAAAGTCTTTGTGCTAATTTAGAAAAATTGGAGAAACACAAACATATAATCAACTAGAAAAGCTAGCGTTTGCTGTTCTTTCCTTGTTCGGGTCTACATATTTATGCGGAAAAAAAGGCCAGGGCATGGACAGATGGGCAGTGCCTAGTGGAAATCAACCCATAGGCTCTGACCACAAAACTGAGGTCAGCAAGGAAAAACCAAGAGGGTGGCGGACAGGAATGGGTGCTGATTGGCACATGTGTGGTGGGAATGAAGAATAATATTATAGCCCCAAGGGAGAAAAATATCTGTGTTCACAGCCAGTAAAATAAGCAAATAAATGAAGTTTTAGGGGCCAGAGCAATAGCGCAGTAGATAAGGCATTTGCCTTGCACAGAGACAACCTGGGTTCAATCCCTAGCATTCCATATGGTACTCAGAGCCTGCCAGGAATAATTTCTGAGTGTGGAGTTAGTAGTAACCCCTGAGCACTGCTGGTGTGGCCCAAAAACCAATGAGAGAAAAACCAACTAGAAAGTAGTTGCAGAGGAGCAGGAAACATAGAAAGCCACAGGAACAGGTTGACACCTGTGAAGGACCACTGGACATCCTGTGTTCCACTTTCTCCATGCTCCATGGATTGTTTTTGCCTTCTGTATGGAAGTGAGTGAGGAAAGATGGTCTGTTCTACAGAAAAGAAAACACTGCAGTTCACTTTGGAACGTGGGTTATAGTTAGTGGAGTTTCCTAAACCAACTTCCTAAGTCAACATTGAGCACATTTCCCTCGGCCTGTGTTTATGCAGTTTCGTCCTCATAATGTCCCCCTTCAGGAGGGAGAGGCTGGCTGGAAAGCATGATTCATGCCACTGGCTGGCTTGCAGCCCTGAGATGGCCACTTGGGCCTCTCCCCACATCCATCAGGCTCATGAATGGCCATGTGCTGCTGGGAGCCCCACTTCTGGGCCAGACAATTATGGCTAACACTGCTCCCAATGCTTCATGGAGGCCACACCATGCTTCACGCTGTTTCAGAGGTGTCTATAGACTGGGCAAGGACAAGGTGTTGGCAAAGTCTCCTGATATTGTACCATGGCTGTTCGGTGGATGGGCACAGATCTGGAGACAGGGCCCAGCCTGTTCCTTTAGGAGAATTTGTGCTGTTTGATGGGATTGTCTCTGATCCTCTGACTAAAGCTCCAAGGAGTTTGGGGACAGAGAACAGTTCTCTCTTTTGGCTCATTCTGGTTTCTCTCTGAAAAAGAGTCTGATTTGAAAAACATACTGGACAATGGAGGACGTTTACTTTTTGTTCTGTTAGTGTTTCTTATTTTGGTGTCAGCCCCAAGCAGATGTTCCTCCTTTTTATCTGCTATGGGGCCTGTCTCTGATGTCACCATGGGTGAGAGAGGAGCCTGGCTCCCCCAGGAGAAAGAAATTCAGGGGACTCCATAAAAGCAGAGCACCATGGTCCCAATGGTTCTAGTTCCCCATTCTCATAAGTGACCCCCAAATGACCATCTCTTCAACAAGACACACCACGGGTCCAAAGGCAGCATAGACCATCTCTTTCCTTTCAGGGTGAGCACATTTGGTTTCCAAGCAAATGGAAAAAAATGGGTCTTAGTTGTATTATTTTAGCAAGTGTGGTGTTTTTACTAAAACCATTTGAAGCCAAGTCCTAATTCCAGATGGTCAGCCCAGAAACTACTCCGTTCACTGTAGAGGCAAAATGAAATGTGTGACTGGGAATTGACCAGGATTTTGTTATTACTGGAGATTTAGCGTATTTTAGGACTTTTAATATGCCTGAATAGGCCAAGCCAGGACAAAATGGATTAGTGCCAAAGACATTATTGGGAGCTGTGTGAGCACACACTGCCTTGGTGCAGTGACTATGGCTTAAGTGAATGGGGCAAGTCAATTCTTTACTCCTGCTATGGAGGCTGCCTGGCCACAGAAAGCACTGCAGCCACAGTGAGTCTGCTGGACTCTAGGCAGCATCTACCATACTGCTGCTTCCCCACTAGCTCTCTGACTCTCTGGCTCCAGGCCTGGGCAAACTTGAGGGTTCATGTGTCCTACGGCTGTGGAGATTAGTGATCAGTGACCCATGTCAGGGTATAATAGCACATCTGCATCTTTCTTTTTCTGGTGGCTCTCCTGGACTGAATGTGTGTAAATTATGAATCAGGCCATCAGGATCATCTGCACAGGAGCCCAAAAGGGCTGTGTTCTTCATTGAAAGTGAGGTTTGTATGTTTGTTGGTGTGTACACATGCATATGTGCAAGCACAGCTACATGCCTAAATGTAGTTCTTCAGATGGGAAATACGAGGACATTTTTAAGTGTCTACCACATGCTGCTGTCATTCCTTTTTTATAGGTTACAAGGAACAAATGATTAAATCATAGTTGCATTTTTTTAGCTAATGAGAAATTAGAAATGGGAAATGTTAAGGACAGGAAATAGTGATCAACTCTTTCCAGGCCTTCCAGAGTCTTTTTGTATGTGACAGAGACGGAAATGTATTTTCTGAACTGCATTTCCCTTCTGTGTTTGGCGGCTTTCTGGTGACTGGAAATACAAGCTGACTTCCTAAGCCTTCTGACTTATGTCTCAGGGAAACCAGTGACTTGCCACTTCCATTGCAGTAAATGATGCTCTAATGCCTGTCTTCGAGCTGCCTGCCTTCCAGACCCTTCCTCATTCCAACCTGCCTTCCATGTTCATCCTGGCTGAGAATGCTACTTAGGTATTGGATGTTTTCCTTCAGTTAGGCTTTGGTGAATGGCTTGTTGCTCTCAAGAGCACACAAGTACTTTTGCCAGTGCCAAGTTGCACTAAATGTTCATTCTGCCTCCTGCCTGTGCCCATGGTCCTGCCTGCACACATGTGGCTGCATGTGCACAGGTGACTGCCTTGTTTGCACATAAACATATATGTGCTGATATATCTGCCTTGTGTACAGCATACACATGTGAACCTGTATACGTGCCTTGTGTCTCTGTGTGCTCATATGTGCCTGTGTATGTGTGCATATGCACATGTGTGTGCCTATATATGTGTATATGCATGTGTGTTGACTGGTGTTAGAATGTGAGTCTTCTCTGTGTATATGTTCATGTACTGTGTGCTCACAAGTATGTGCTCATATGTATCCCTGTGCATGTGTACATGTGTCTGAGGATGTGCCCATTATTCACTTTGTGTATATGTGTGTTCAGGCATGTACCATGTGAATAAATGTGTGAACATATGCAGTTCTTCCAGCTATTGTCAGCAGCAGAGAAGGTGTCTTCATGGGAAAGGTGCAGCTGATGTCATGATGCTCACAGGAAGACAAGCACATGAATGCCACCTGCTCCTTTGTCCTGTCCCACTTTGTCATGGCTTGTGGGGGGGGGGGGTGTCCCACGGTGAGGTCCTCCAAAGCAGGAGGCTGCAAATTTTCAAGAACCTGAGACTCACAGCCCTGGTTTAAGCCATACTGCAGAAAGTTCTGGTTTCTACAGCTGGAGATAAAAATGAGTATTCTCCTTGATAGGATGATTAGCTAAAATAGGGCAGTTATTTAGACATAACTTCAAACTGTAGCAATTCTGAGCACTTATGCTTCAGCTCCCATTTCGGGAAAAGACAACAATTCAAACTTAGCAAATTGTGGGAGAATCAAAAGTGATGTTCTAGGGATAGAAATCAGCAGAGATGTACCCAGAAGGGACAGAGTGGACAGGAAGAGAGACACGAAGTTTGCATGTAGGGGGAAGAGAAGTTGAGCCCAGTACTGACTTCCCACTCCATGATGGCTGCATATGTATAAAGGCTGGTCTTTGCATTTACATATGAGGAGAGGCCACTGACTTTCTGCTTAACAAGGAAATCCTGTGATTTCACTGAGTTCCGTAAGGTAAAGAAGGACCTTTTTGGGTGGCCTTTCATTTTTAATATAATTTTTTAAAGCATTGTGATTTACAAAGTTATTCATAATTAAGTTTTATATATATAGCATTTCAGTACCAATGCCACCGCAGTGTCAACTAATGTCCCAGAGACTCATGTCAATTCCTCCCCTCCCCAACCTCAGCCTGCCATTATCACAGGCACCGTTTTAAGTTTGGTTGCTAAAATGTGGGTCTCACAATTTTATTGTTGTTGACTCTGGCTTTGATATTTAGTTCTGTTCTTTTTTACATCACCAATGCATCTGAGTCTCCTTGGTCAATGTCTCTATTATTTCACACCTCTCTTTCTCCTCTTCCACTCTCTTTCTCCTCATTATATTCTGGGGACATGATGCAGCTTTGTTAAGTGACAAAACAGGCACCTCAGCTCCAGCCTGAAGTTCTGGGCTGCTTTTAGTAGACGCAGTTTCTAACTCCGATGGGCATTTGAGCAGGAATTTTTGGGCAAGTCTGTCATGGACTCGCTGAAAGTAAGTGGTTCTGCAGGACTTAGCATACTTTATACCTGTTCAGAATCTGGTTATATAATCGGCTTTAAAACTGCTCTAAAGTCCAAAGATCTATAGAGAAATCTAGAAACACTTGACAACAATGTCATTACCAACAGGCATCACCACATTTGTTTTGTTTTGTTTTAATATAAACTATTTAAGCACCATGATTACAAACACGATTGTAGTTGGGTTTCAGTCATTAACAGAACACCCCCCTTCACCAGTGCAACATTCCCACCACCAATGCTTCCCCTCCCTCCTTCCCATCCCCTGCCTGTATTTGAAACAGACATTTTAGTACAGTTACTTTTTTTAAGTTTAGTAAGCTCTTTATTTTTAAGGATGAGTTAAAAAAATCAATAATAACAGTGCAAGAGTGGCAACTGCTGTTTGCATAGGCCCAGAAAAATATGGGGAAAATAGAAAAAAAAAGCCTTGACTTGTCCTTCTGCATCAGACTGACTCTGGGCTCCAGGCACACTAGGTTATCCAACCCCTGAGTCATTCTCTGTGGTCCTGATGAAATTCTTTTGCATATTAGCTGTTGTTGGTGTCAGGTTCCTGTAGTTAAAGATTCTGGTTTCTATGCATTTCCTTCATCAAAGTCAGGATGGTGTGGAGAATCCTCTAGTTTCATCTCACCATTAGATGTGGAGAGTTCTGCCCTGCAAATAGGTTGTTGCTAAATCGTCTGGGTGTTAAAAGAACATTCCTTGGAATAAATCAATGCCAGGGCAATGGTAAGGTTCTTTCCTGGTAGAGGTTTAATTCCTGGTGATGTTATAGACAATTGTGGTTGTTTTCATAAATGGTATCCATGGTTCAGGGGTTTATGAGCAATGCCCATTCTTCTGAGGCTGGAGCCATGTCATTATGCCAATGTTCAGGGTATAAGGCCTAAATGCATTATAAAATATGTGTTCCTATCTCTATTAGATAAGGACTTCTTTGCATATGTAGTATTTTCCATTTTAATGTCCTATAAAAGAGGAACAATGCCACAAGGTATTATTGGTGCATCTGGGGCTGAGGGAACAAGTCCAACAATCCATGTAACTTGGTTCTGAAATGAACTCTCAACAGAGTGACTCTTCTACCAGAATTCCTTATTGAACAAATCACAAAGAAAAAAGAAAGAAAGAATAGTGGGCAAAATTGTCACTATATGAGGATATTCAAAAATAATTATAGCTGTTAAGGGAATGCATCTAAGATATACAAAGGAGATATACATGTCCCTTTTATGTCTTTAGAAATAGTTGTGGGGAGGGTTTTGAATCCAGTACACCACCTTGGTCTGTGATTTGGCTTTCTGGAGTCTGCAAAACAACCCCCTGCAGTCCCATATCAGGAAATGTCTTTAAGTGGGAACTTCTCAGAAACCAAGTATGGCAGCAAGCACAGGTACATAGTGAAGGAAGGTAGAAGATAGGAGGCTGCTGAGAGTAGATAAATAGGAACAGAGTATTGGTTTCTTCTCAGGCCGAGGGTCTTTTTTTTTTCACTTTGGGAGCTGGTTGGCAGCTGGCTTGAGTAGGGATGATGATCTGCCTCATGAGGAGCCAAGAACTGAGGGGAAAAGTGTTAAATGTGCGGTAATAGGCAGGAGAGTAAAGGATTAGAAATGAGCTACCTTCACTTCCCCCCCCCCATCTCTCAAACCAATAATGAAAGCCTCTGGAAGGACTCCACCCATTCCAGGAGTATATGACCCCTCTCTCTTTTTTTATTTACTTATTTTTATTTATCCGTTTTTTTTCTGTATCTTCTATTTTTTTCTTCTTTCTCAAACAAATCCACATAACTTATATTGACTAGTCCCCCTTCCCAATCAGGGGGGGAAAGGGCGGTAACCAAGACCAAACAGGTTTTAAGACCACCAAGTAGCAAATTAGCCGCAGAGGGGACCACTTGCTTTAGCAATCCGGGGGGAGGGCGGGATAGGGGAGAGGATATAGGAAGTAGGATGGGAACTGAGGTGGACGGAGGACTTTTTGGTGATGGGAGTTCCCCTGATTTTATGTTAATTTGTACCTAAAATATGATTGCCAACGATATGTAACCCAACATGTTTAAAAATAAAAATTATATTAAAATATTTAAAAAAAAAAAAGAAGAAATGAGCTTGTAAAGTGGCGAGCCAATGGGGGGAGGAAAGCACACAACATAGATATTCTGTATATTTTAAACGTAGATTAAACCCTATGATATCCTATTAAACTATCTATACTTTATGCTCAGGGGAGCTAGCCCCCACGTGATTTGAGAATGGACACTGATGGGAAGGAAAGTTGCCAGCTACTTCCCCACACCCACTTCTCTTATGTAGAGCAGGGGTTTGGGAAAGCATGGGGTCCTCTTTAAACTCCTCCCTGACACCCACCTCACTAACCCCCACCTCACTGAACCCCTGGGCAGGTGCCCAGGAATAGTTCCAGAGTCCGGAGGAAGGAGTGGAAAGATCTATTGGGGGCAGCCCAAGCCTCACTTGGTAAAGCTTGGTAAAAAAGGCTTTCAGCATGGAGCCTTGCTATTCCTCATGCTGGTGACAACTTCCGCTCCCTGGAGAGGAAGGAGTTCCTTACCCACCCCTGTTGTGCAGGGTAGGGGATGGGGAAAGCCTGGGGTCCCCTTTAAGCTCCTCCCTAGCACCAACCTCGCTGGCCCCCTGGGCAGGTGCCCAGGCATCACCACATTTGTTTCTTTAGGCTTTATTATGTTTTCCTATGAAGTTTCATCATTTACTTCAGGGTTAGCTGTTTATTTTTAATTATTTTTTAATTGATAAAACATGATTTTTTTGTGGTTTTGGGTCACACCTGGCAGTGCTCAGAGGTTACTCCTGGCTCCATGCTCAGAAATTGCTCCTGGCAGACATGGGGGACCATATGGGGCACTGGGATTCGAACCGATGACCTTTTGCATGAAAGGCAAACACCTTACCTCCATGCTATCTCCCTGGCCCCGATAAAACATGATTTTTATGATTGCTTACGGTGGTTTTCAGGTATACAATGTTTCTACTTCCTGTGTCCCCATCATCACCTATCCCAGACTCCCCAGTCACCCATCCTGCCTCCTTCACATTTGCAGGTTTGACACATTAATAGACATGTTTATAGGTCTGTTGTAATTTGGGCCTTTGTGATTTAGACATAAACTTATGCTTTGCCCTACTTTAGCTGAGGCCCCTGCCTTTACTCCATTACCTCCCTTGACTTCTTTATCTATTCTACTTTCCTCACTTCTACTGTGTAGGGCCAGAGTATTTCAGGTCTCCCCACTCTGAACCCTTTATTCCCCTGTCCTGCTAGTCTACAGAACACAAACAGATCATTCAGCAGGACTCTCACTTTTTTTTTGAAAAATTGATCTGTGGCTTCATTTTATATTGTGCATTACACCAGAAATCTTTGCAGAACTTCAGTGTTTAAATGCTTTGGCTATTGTATAAAAACGTAGTTGAATTGTAGATGACTCATTGTTTACCCAAAGCCCATGATAAATTACAAACATGTGTCTATGCAATACTTGGAGTTTTCTAATTAGATTATAAAACTAGGTTACCTGGTTTGAGTGCCTGTGTATTTGGAAACCCACTACCCTGTACCAGCTGTGTTTCTCTCCTCTATTTCTACCTTCAGAGAGACCCTGAGTCTGAGTATTTGATTATTCCTCCTCGTCTGTACCCGCTGCTTCTTTTCTTTCTTTCTGTCTTCAAAGAGACCCCAAGTACAGTGTCCAGCAGCATTTAGATGTGGGTTCTTTCTTGGGAGATGACTCCCTTAGCATCTGCGGCTGCAACAGCAGTAGCTGACCCCCAGTGCCCACCCACAGTGCTCTGTCCTGCAGTGTCAGGGGTCATGGCAGACATACCTGGTGGTGCTCAATGACCTCTCATTCTGCCCCAGACCTGCCCTGATCTCCTCCTCATATGTCTAGGTAAAAGCTTCTACTCTTTTCCTATTTATTTTATCTCTCATCACTTGCTCAAGTTTCTGCCCAATTAAGGAACTCCCTCCTCTTGCACTCTCCCTGCCTCATTGATGGGTTTTCTTTACTGCATCATTTGAGATACTGACACAGTTTTTCTCCTGGAATTTGTGAATGTGGCTGATACTCATGGGTTGCCCCTGAAGCTCCCTCATCCCTCCATCCTTTGAAAAGATTAGTCTTTTCCCAGCATTCTCTGTGCCATCAGCAGCAAGTGTATAATGATATCCATTTTGGTCTGCTCATTTGGGGCTGGTTTTTCTGAGATGTGCTGAGCTGAACTCATTCTTTCTCCCCCTTCCTTCCTGCCCTTGTTGCAATGACTTGGACTTCTTCATCATGCTTACATGGAGTTTGCTAGGGTCCCCATCTCAGCTGTGGAGTACACAGCACAACACTCCTGACCTTGTCCTGGGATACCATCCACTGTAATGGCAGAGTCACAGGGCCTCGTTCAGTGCCCCCACATGTCATCTCCTGCCAGCCACACTAGGTGCCTAGCAAGGGACATGTTCATTTCCTTCCTAAGAATGTTATATTCACCCTCAGTGAGGTCTTTTCTCCTTGTTCCTAGAAAAATAGGAGTCAGAATTCTTTGTTCCATGAGTGTGTGGGAGGAGGAATTTGGACCTGCTGCTTTATTTTCAGAAATGTTTTGAAATCTTGATTCAAATCTTCATTATTATTTAGGGTTTTTATTTCTGCTTAATGTTTTCTAGGCATCTGTCCACGTTAACCTAATTTATGTTTCAATTTGTGAACTGAAAAGTCTTCTTTTAACTTTCCACCGCACATTATATTCTCACTTTATTCACCTGTTTTGCTCTTATCTCTTATCTGATATGAATATCTGCCCTTAAACAACTCTGATTCTGATATTTTTCTTTAGTTTTTGATTTCCATCACATGTACAAATCACTTCTCCGTTTTGTGCTCATCTGGTATTGAACCCTAGGTTGTCTCTAGATCTTGGATACTGTTACTTGTGCTGTTAAGGACATAGGAGAAAACACAATGAGTGTTTTTGTGGGATTTTGGGAAGATTAAAGGAATGGAATCGCTGGATCAAATGACAGCTCTATTTTTTTCATCTTTCTTTCTTTTTTTTTTTTTTTTTACAAAAACTTTCTCTTTAATCAAGGCTTTAAAATGGAACAGAATTCTTGAATAAAATGGAAAGTTTCCAATACATCGAACACAAATCATCATACATACAACACAGAGCAGGAAAACAAAAAGAAAACTTGACAAGTTTTCACAATCTCTGTAAGAGTAGCAGGTGTGATGTCCACCATCTGCTTAGCTGGAGACAGAGCTCAGCCTGGCCCTCAGGTCACAGTCAGCAGAGGCGCAGCTCAAGGAGCACTCATCTGGCTCGTGTTACTATATGGTGTTGCTTGCTCTGTTCAAGAAGCACAGCACCACCATATTTCAAACACCGCACATTCAAATAGCGTATCTAATGAACATCCTTTAAATATCGAAGTGAGAAACAAGGCAATAGAATAATGTCATCGGAAAGATGCTAGCAAACGAGGACACTGCTTAAAGCTTCAGGCTGCAAAGCGGTTCTCTAGTTTCATTTCTTTGGCTTCTTGGGGAGTGGCCTCCCCAACAGCAGGATGTGTGGTTCTGGTTCATGGATCATATAATGGACCCATCCCTGACTTTGCTGAATGACAAGATTCCGCCATTCTGATTCAGACATCAAATGGGTTTTAGGAACCAGCTTGGCTATGTCCTTGGGCAACATGACATGTCCGTATTCAAAGTCTTCGTCGTGTTTATCGAAGTAATACATCTGTTTGTGCGACATGATCTTCGCCAACCCTGGAGGGACCTCAGGAGAGCGGCACCTCCTCCCGCAGCCACCAACTTCCAAACAAGACCCCGAAGCACTCCTATTTTTTCATCTTTTGAGAGTTCTCCGTGCTCCCTTCTCTATAGAGTCCCAGGTAGTATTCTTCCCATTCACCATGAATGATGCTCTTGTTTCTTTACATCCCATCAGCCCTTCTCTCTTCTATTCTCACTGGTATAGGTGTGGTTATCCTTTTGACTTGTGTTTTTCTACTCAGTGATACTGAACCTATTTCTGGTCTCCGGAGTCATGATTGATGTGCTCTTGTCCCCATTTCTGATAGGGTGGTTGTGTCTCTTGTTTGCTTTGTGAGTGCTTTATATATCTTGGATGTGAGTCCTTGTCTGATGGATGGAGTATGAAAGAGTAGATGTCTTTCCCATTTAGTGCTCATTTCTTTTTCATGCTGAAGACTTTCTTTTGGTTGTCACTTATGTCCTGCTGCTGTTTTTGTCAGTGGAGTTGAATTGCTGAGGCCAGCATCATGACCTGTTTCCAGATTTCCTCCCTGGGTTTGTTTGACAGGTGTCTGACATGTATCTAACTCTTTGAACCCTTTTTGATTACTGTTGTTTTGGATCCACACCCAACACTGCTCAGAGACTCTACCTGCTGCCGTTGTTGCTGGGGATGGGAAGGTTGCTATTCTAGAGGTGCTTGGTTGACCAGATGGTGCCAGGGATTGAACATGGGGCATCAATTTGCAAAGCAAAAAAGCCTGTGCTCCAGACCTTTGAGCCTCCTTTAAAGTCCCTGAGGTTCTCTTTCACTCATAGTGTGAGGCATTTCTCAATTTTACTCCTGTTCATTTGAATATTCAGTTTTTCTAGGTCCATTTGTTGAAGAGACTTTTATTTATCTGTTTATTCTTTTTGCTCCTTTATTAAAAATTAATTGCTCCTGTACCTGAGAGTTTATTCCTGGATCCTCAATTCTGTTCTATGGATTTGAGTACCTGCTTTTATTCCCCCAAATATTTACTTTTTTGAAATGCACAATGCTTCAACTTTACATAACTTAGCTAGGTTTATAAGTTTTAGGTTTATATTAACTTAACTCTGCCTTTTAAAAATGCTCACTCACATCATTTTTATTACTGTAATTTTATTGATAAGAAATATACTCATAGAATAATGAAATTTAGATTTTACCAGATCCAGAATTTTCTGATTTCCCATTCTATATTTAATTATAAGTTTAGGTCCTGAGATCAAACTTTTTTTTCCTTAAGTAAGTCTCTTAGAAATTATTTTTATTTTTATTATTTTGGTTTTTTTTGTGCCACACCTGTGATGCTCAGGGGTTGCTCCTGGCTATGCACTGAGAAATTGCTCCTGGCTTGGAGGACCATTTGGGACACCAGGAATCAGACCAAATCCGTCCTGGATTGACCACATGCAAGACAAATGCCCTATTGCTCTAGTCCCTTAGAAATTATTTTTAAATGACTCTTGGTGATATTTTATATTACTTACATGCTTTCTATGGAGTATATGCTTTAGGATAGACCACTATTTCTTAGCACTTAAATGGCCTTTGGCCTTGTTTTCTGGTTTTTACTGAGAAATCAGTTGTCACTTAGACCATGATATTGTCCTCAGTAATTTTCCTTTTTTGTTGATTGATTGTAAGTTTCTGTTTATGTGTATGTTTTGCAGAGATACTGTGTTATGTCTAGCTGAGGGTTCTTTTTTTTTTTTTTTTTAGCTGAGGGTTCTTAAAATTTGTCTTTCTAGAGACTATTTTGGCTTTTCTAGCTATGAGAATGAGTCGTTTGCTGGGTGTGTCTCAGTGGCAGAACTCCTGTTTTGCATGAGCAGGTGCATGACACCCTCTGCTTTCTCCCATAGGTGCCCAGAATAAACCAAACCAAAACCCACTTGAAACACCAAACAAAACATAAACTTAATGCTACATCATAGAGATGGCCAGAGGTTCTTTCCGATCCACTGCCACTTTCTACAACTGAGCTTCATCACACTCTTCCATCACTTATCTGCATCTCCAACCCTCTACTCCCCATCTCTGTTGCTTCCACCACAACTTAATGCTCACTTGTCTGTTTATAGCTGCATTTCACCCAATGCAATGGACTTGAACTCATCATCTAAGAAATTCGCCAACTCTGCAGGCACTTTGGGTACTTTTGCCCTAAAATAGGCTTAATTTTTGGTAGAAGTTTTAGATTTATGGGCAGTAGAGAAGAAGGTACAAAATGTTCCTTTTTCCTGCCTTGCATGTATGTGATCTTTGCCTGCCTTGGGTACTAGTTCCAGCTGACAGATCATAGTAATGTCAAGTCCATAGTTTACCAACAGCCTTGTGCAAAGGACTGCACATGTGTAATGGTGTATATGATAGAGCATTACGCAATCATGGGGGATTTTACTGCCCCCAAATGTCTCTGCATCTTGTCATCCTTGAGTTGAGGTCCCCATCATAGCCTTCACTGTCCCCATTGACTTGCCTGTGGCTGAATGTCACGGAATCAGATCTTGCATGATGTTGCCTTTTTTATATGGGCTTTTCCCACTGAGGAAGATGCATTTGCCTTGTCCTGTCATGGCTTGAAAGTTCTATTGTCATTCCACTGAGCAAAAGTCTCCTGTTCGGAGTAATACCTGCCCCCCAACCCCCACTGAAGGGTATATTGGTTGCTCCAAGTCTTGGCAGCAGTGAATGAAATTGCTATAAACATCTCTGTCTGTTGGTGTTTGTATGTGGATATCATTGACTATTTTTCTCTTTTTTGCTACTTTCCTCCTTTCTTTCCTGTTTTGCAAGTTTTTCCTGACATTCATCTGGCTCAGAAACGCCTTCCCCTACCATGTCTAGTGTATCCATGAGTCCTTCAAAAGTATGATTCATTTCCGCACGGTGTTTTTATCCAGAGCATTTTCCTTCTCTGTTCTCAGTCTCCAGGTCTCTTTTTCTATTGTCCATCTGCTCTTGCCATTGATTCAGTTTCTCTTTTAGAGCACTTTGCATGCTCATCACAGACCTGAGCACTCTGGCCCAAAGAAGGCAAAGACACAGGTGCCCAAGAATTGACAGGTCTGTGTAAGACCTAAGAGTTCAGAGTCATCAGAACAGAAAACACAGCGATTTACAAGGAAACAGGACAAATGATCAAGGTGTCTACTACAAGGGCACAGACCAACAACACTCCATGTGAGCCTAGGATTCACAGTGAACTCAGACAGCCTTATTGTATCTAATTGTTCAGCTAGTAGAGACTAGAGCATAATGATCACAGCTACTAAAATGAAATGGTTTACCAGAACTGAAAGGCACCGTTGTCTACACTTATTTTGTTTGTTTTGGGGGCCACACACAGTGGTTCTTTAAACACTCTGTGGTCTTGGGGACTTGGTTGCTTTTCCAATCTTCACTGCTGTAATATTGTATGCATGGAATATTATCATAAATGGCCTTTGAATTGTGCTTTTATCTTCAAAACTGGAAGAAGAAAACACCCCAAAACAGAACACACAATATGATAAAAGTAGGGTCATAGTCAGAGCACTGTCCATACCTGGAATGGGTGAATCATTCATGCCCCTCACAGGTGCAGTGTGCAATGTCTGGATAAACCTATAAGCCTGTCTGCAGAGTCCTAGGCTGATCCCAACATCCCTGGCACACAGGAGCAACCTGACACCTGAACAGGTCTGTCAGGACTCCAGTTTTCCGGTACTCAGGTCTTCTGCTGTGCTGGGTAGAATAGTGGGTTCCAACCTCCTTCATGGATACAGGCCTTTCTCAGAAGTGCCACCGGTCACTGGAAGGTCTGCTGTTTTTCCCTGCTGCTAGAATCATGAGGACTTGTGTCCTGGTGTGCACTTCAGGGATATTCAGACTCCTTGGGTGGGCTCACTCTCAGATGTTCTGAAGTCTGTTCTCTGTAATGTGTGTCAGAGTATTTGGTTTTGCCCTTGCTCCTCATGAATGCCTCCTGCCCACATCTTCCTCCGGGCCAGGTGGTCTCTGGGTGGGCAGCCTTGGCTGAGAGCAGGCAGAGGAGCAGTATGTTCCAATGGCTCATCTGGATGGAGCATGGACAGAGTGGAGATTGGATGCACCACCTGCAGGCTCCTCTGGAAGTTCACTTTCCACTAAGTCATCTTCCATCTTCCCAAGCTCTGTTGGGTCCTGGTTCAGTTTTCCCTTTGTCCTTCCGCTGTGTTCTCCATTCTCGGGCTGTAATGACTAGTGTACTTCTTTGTCCAATTCTGGAGGTCTGGGGCACTTATAGTCTGATTCCACTCATCCCGACCCTTGTTCCTGAGTTATTTTCCTCTCACATCTGGCACCTTGCTCATCTCAAGCCCTTGTTCAAGAGCTGCATCAGGGTACATACAGGATGCACCCTGTAGAGAGGTTGCCAAGCAGACCTCACCCGCCTCCGTTGGTCTTGATTCCCATTTGGGGTTTACAGCTCCCCCAGAATGGCCTTTGACTGATGACATTTCAGTACCTGGTGGCAGACCTATGTCCTTATGGAGTTCTCTGTGGTGTGCCCTTCTGAGATCCCTGAGACCTGTAAGTCTCCCAGCCCACGCAGCTGTCCACCTTCTATGGCCTTTCAATTCCTTGGAAGATTTGAAACTGCATCTCCATGTGCCTAAATTTGGCAAATGCCATAGGGAACCTCTCTTCTGTGGATAAAGAGCACTGTGGATCAAGAGCCTGGGGGAGCATGATCTTCATCTTGTCTCACATGGACAGTGTAGATATGCCCTGACAATAGTTGAGGGGTGACTTGCACGCCTGTGAAGCACTGAGTTGTGAGATGCATTTGATGCAAAGATACATTTATTTTGTTTGTTCTGGGGGCCACACCTAGTGAATACATAGAAATGGGGAATCCATGAAATCAAGAGAACCAAGCACTGAGCTGGCAGTCAGGGAGACAATCTTACACCCTGCCCTGGTTGTCTCCTCAATAATTCTTCTCTGGGCCGCCAGGTGGCACTGGTCATGCCAGGTCCAACTCTTGGGGAAGATATGGACAGAAGGGGAGAGTTGATCTGTGGGCAAAGACATGCATTATAGACAAGGTGGTGTCTAGGTTATCCCTAACTCCAGAGTATAGGTAGAAGAGGGACAGATAAGGAAATAAATTGAGGGGAGGAGGAACAGGGAACAGAGGCCAGGTCCTCTGGGTACAGTGGGAAAAGGGGAGTGGGCAGCTCTGTACCCCAACACTGGAAACACAAAATTAAAACCACTACCACAGTTTGACATGTACTTGTCATCATGACAGGCCAGGAGGTCAGATGAACCTGGGCACCTCAGGGAGATTGATACTGGTGGTAGAATTGGTGCTGAAACTTTGTGTGTCTAAAAGTCAACTGTGAAGGATGCTGTAAATCACAACTTACTTTTTCTTTTGAATTGGTTTTTTGGGGGGTAACATCTGGCTTGCTCAGGGGTTACTGCTGGCTCTGTGCTCAGGAATCACATCTGGCAGGCTTGATGGACTATATGGGATGTCAGGGATTAAAGTATGTTGGCTGCATACAAGGCAAATACTCTTCTTGCTATATTATCACTCTGGCCCTGCCCATGTGACTTTTTAATCCATGAACTTGCTGTTCTATCTGCTATTGTGGCTGTGGTATTGTCTACACTAGTGTTTGTGCTGAACACACTGCCCCCTGACCCCTTTTGCCCTTGGGGGGATGTCCTCCTCCTGCTCACCCCACCTGCCACTGTGTACCCTCAGTTTACAGTCTGAGTCCGAAGGTGAGTGTCATTAGGCACTGGTAATGTGTCTTTTTCTTATTTGAGCAAGTGAGACACACCTGTAGATTCTCTTCCTGGACTCACTTTACCAAGAAGGGCACTGGGCTCATCTACTCTATGGTAACAGGTTGTGTGTGACACTTGTTGTCCTCTCCTCTGACCATACACTCTGCCATCACTAAGGTCCCTGCTAGAATCGATGCCATCTCTGTTTACAAGAATCGAGGTTCTGTATTCTGTAGGGACAGGGATGTGGAGAGCTTGCTGTGGGCCCCCACACTCAGGGACCCTCAGTGGGGCAGGGTCTGGAACTGTGAAACTCTGAGGATTCCCTGATCTGCTCTGCCTGACCCTGCCTGTCCCAACACTCCCAGGGACAGAGGTGTGGAAGCAGCTGCTGCAGGCTGCCCCCTTCCTGCTGCCCCTGTGCCATGAACACTTGCTTTCTTTGCTATTCTCTCCAGGATATTTCTTCTGCCAAGTGGAATTTTCTTCTCAATGAATTTCACATCTACCTGTGTCCCCAAATAATTCAGTTCCTCTCTGATTCTGGCTTTTCATAACACACAATCAATTCTGCCCAGTCTGTTCTGCTTTACCCAAATAGTCAGGGGTTCTCTTCTGGCCTCATTTCCCCTCATTAGTTTACTCTTGATTCTGTTACTATGCCACTTGAACATCTATAGGAAGTATAAAAAATGAAGTGTTTTCTAAATATGAGAATCCCTTCTGTAGCTACTGCTGCCAAGGAAACCCCTTGCACTGTATATTCTGTTTTATTTAGCACATGGTGGCCCTGATGGGTGAGATTCTGAAGTGTTACTGTGAGATTTCTTTGTCTTCTTATCCTGTGTCTCTAAAAAAAATGTTGGGGAGAATTTGGAGCAGAAACATTCATCAGCTTCCAGTCTGGACACAAAGTTTCTGGGGCTGGTGTGGCCATTGCAGGAGTTGGAAGGAGAGCAGAGACGATGTGTGAATCACTGCGTTTCTGAGGGAATCGGGTGGGCTTCGGTCTCTGCACTCTGTCTTCACTGCCATCCTGGCTCAGCACATCATCTTGGTTGGGGAACTCATCCCAAGCAAAAAGTCAGAAGCTTCTTCTTCACATGTTGCTGCTTTTGTGTTTTAGGAAAGGTTAAACAGCTTTTCTACAGCTATTAAACAGCCATGCAGTGAGATATTAGCAGGCGTATGTTTGTCTTCTGCACAGGCCTGTAACATTCACCAGATTTGGTGACTAGACTGTTATGTGGCTCAGACTTTCCAGAGACTGAAGGCAGTTAATACATGAGCAAAATGTTATTAGTTGTAGCACCACTTGATGAAACCATCTCAGTGCTCTGCCTTCAGCAGCCCTGATGCTAATATTCCTGCCTCCAGGAGCTAGAGACTGACAGGACAGAGAACAAATGTAAACACCTTGTGCCCTGCTTTGAGAGAATGTCGCCCGAGGGCTGCAGTCTCATGCCAGCCCCCACAATCCCCGATCTGACTCCCAGCACAGGTGCAGCCTGACCTATTCACTGCTCACATGTCTGTGCAGAGGAGACAAGGTGAGTGAACAGGCCTAATACCCCTCTCCACAGCATCTCAGCCTCTTCCCAATCTGAGCCCCTCTGTGCCCACCCCAGAGGCCACCTGCCCTCTAGCACATTCACTGTGGGCTTCATGGGAGCTGACGTTTTCCTCCTTCAACTGTTGGTGAGACCATGAGCCATCAGTGCCAGTTCTTTTCCTGCCCTCCTCTCCCTGCCTCATGCTTGCCTCCATGGTGGTTTCTTTCTTAGCTGCCTAGGC
>PVKC010017519.1:0-20165 GCA_004027635.1 Crocidura indochinensis | reverse complement strand
TTTTTTTTCTTTTTCAAACAAATCCACATAGCTTGAACTCACTAGTTCCGCTTCCCAATTAGGGGGGAATAGGGGGGTAACCAAGACCAAACAGGTGTAAGACCACCAAGTATTAAGCTAGGCGCAGAGGGGACCACTTGCTTTAGCAACCCTGGGGGGTGGGTAGGGGAGAGGATATGGGAAGTAGGATGGGAATGGAGGTGGAGGGCGGACTTTTTGGTGATGAGAGTTCCCCTGATTTTATGTTAATTTGTACCTAAAATATGATTGTCAATAATATGTAACCCAATATGTTTAAAATAAAAATTATATATAAAAATAAAAATTATATTATTTAAAAATGTAAATGGGCTACTAAAACACAGTAAAATTAGATTTTTTTTTAATTTTGCAGCCAACTTTCCTCAAAGAGGGAGGATTGTATTGTTCATTCAACTTCTAAAATGGCATTTTATGAAGGCTTTAGAACCTATTATGAAGCACTAGTATTCTTTTGCATTTTCAGGATTCACTAAAATTCATTTAGTTCTATTATTTGTTCTAATAATAAACTCACACATAGTTAAATGACAAAGTTTACAGTAAATATTTGAGTGAATTAAAGCATGTATTGAGAACACATTGAAGACTCCCCACAGGAGAGCTTGGTGAACTAGGAAATCTCTAAAGAAAATACTAACAATACTAAAATAATTCAATATCTATTTATGAAAAGTTTCTCAAATAAAAGTAATACAAATGTAATTATAATTTAAGTACCAAAGTGAATTATTTTATGCAAATGAGAAATTGTGCTAATATTTGGTACATAAATTGTCCAGGTCCTATAGCCTTTATTCTTATTTGCAAACTCACTTATCTGTCATATGAACATCTAAGAATGAAAAAGTTTTCTCCAGATTAAGACAACTTTTTCTTTTTTTTTGTCACACCTGGAAGCGCTCAGTATTATTTCTCCAGGCTCAATGATCAGAAATCACTCCTGGAGAGGCTTTCCTTGCTAGGAGTGATTTCTGAGCCCAGAACCAGAGTAACCTTTAGTGCCTCCTGGTGTAACCATAAATAAATAAATGTTGTAAATAAATAAAATTATAAATTCTATAATTTATAAATTTACAGAAATTTAAAATTTATAAATTCCATAAACATAAATTATAAATTTTAATAATAATTTAATTTTAAATTATATAATTTAAATAAAATTATAATTTGTAAAATAAATAAATTAGTAATTATGTCTTTGTGACTTTTTCATAGAAATTTTCTTCATGGCCCTTTGGAACCCCAATGATTCTTATGTTTTTACTGTTATGTTTATTAAAAAATTCTATTGTTTTCTTACTTTAATCATCTGTTTTCTTCTTTTGAATAAAGATGTTATGCAGCTCATATCCAGCTCCTTGTTTCTATTCTCAGTAACTGTTAATCTGATCATTAGGCTTTCAAGTTAGGTTTTCATTTCTCCTATCATTTTTTTCAGTCCAAATATTTCTGTTTGATATATTCTCACTTCTAATCTCATATCCACTTGAACATTATGGGCTATCTGTTCCATGGTTTCTTTGAATTCTTTGAAAAGCCTTAAAGTTTCCTCTATAATGTCTTCATCAGAGAGACTATTTAGGTGACTGAAGTTAGTTGAGTTCTCAAAAGTTCCATCTTTAATCACTAGATGTGGTGGAATTCGATGTTGTTTTATTATTGTGACCTTTGTGTTGTTATGGAGTTTTTTATGTTTTGTGGTGGGCATCTTTGACTAAAAAAACAGATGGCCACAGAGTGAAGTAGAGCAGCCAGGCTTTTGTCTTGGCTCATTCACCTCAGTTCAGTTCAAAAATGCCATTTTTTAATCCAAATGCTACCCACAGT
The DNA here is from genome assembly GCA_004027635.1 of Crocidura indochinensis. Taxonomy (NCBI): domain Eukaryota; kingdom Metazoa; phylum Chordata; class Mammalia; order Eulipotyphla; family Soricidae; genus Crocidura; species Crocidura indochinensis. The sequence goes on along the minus strand of PVKC010017519.1, from coordinate 18,296 downwards.
CCAAATCTGCTCCTGTTGCTGCAGGTCAACTGTCCTTTTTATCCTCCTTCCACACTCCGTCTGGAAATACTCATATAAATTCAGTTCAAATTCAATTTCTAGAGTTTTTTTTTGAGTAATCTTCTTATTTATCTATATATTGTTTTTTAAAATGATGGACAAGTGGCATTTCCAGTATTAATGAATGTGTATTCCTTTTTCCCTTAATCTACCCTATCATTGGTTATTGCTCTTTTAAACATGTACTAGACTCTATGGTGTGAAATTATATCTTACTGTTTTGATTTGCATCTCCCTAATGATTATTAATGTATAGTTAAGTTAATATTAAGAAAGGTGCAAGAAAAAGTAGAGCAAGGAAAGCCTCTTCAGCAAGTAGTGTTGGGATAACTAGTCAATTGCATGAAAGTAATGAACTCACACTAGCATTTAAGCTATGCACAAATTCAAATCAAAATAGATTAAAGACCAATCATATCATCTCTGAAACCATGAGGTACAAAGAGGCAAGCTTAAGCAGAACTCTCCATAACATAAAATCTAAAGGCATATTTATGTCTGAAATACCAATGATAAAGCAAGTAGAAGCAGAGATAAACAAAATGGTATTTTATAAAATTAAACATTTGCAATTTAAAGAAAATGATGACCAGATACAAATTCTCCCCATAAATTGAGAGAAACTATTTACCCAATGTCCATTAGATATGTACTTAATATTAAAGATATATATGTTTATATAAGTATATATAAAACAGCTATAAAATGAGATACAGAGGTGAACAGAAACTTCCTCAAAATAAATAAAGATTTTTATTTTACTTTTTAATTTTTATGTTTTGTTTTTTGGGTCAAACCTGGCAGTGCTCCAGAGTTAGTCGTGGCTCTGCACTCAGATGTCACTCTTGGCAGGCTCGGGGGATCATATGGGATGCCAGGATTCAAACCGGGGTCTGCCCTGTGCTGGCTGAGTGCAAAGGCATTGTGCTGACATTGCGCACAGGGTTTGATTCTTGGTGTCCCATAGCACTTCCAGAAGTAATTCCTGAGTGCAAATTGAGGAATTAGTTATGAGAATTAGTAAGTTTGTCCCAAAATTAAAAAAATATATTTATCTCATATTTGAAGATATTAGAATGTCTTTGACTTTTGTGCGCCAGTAATACATTCAAGCTATTTTTCTTGCCTGAAAATAAACATCGTCTTGAATTTTATATATATTTGAGATTTTGTATTTTCCAATTTATCTCCTGGCCTCAAAGAATGTCCTACATGGGGTGCATATATGGCTGAATATCAGTAAATCTATGACATTCTATTTTATCTACCTTTAATAGTACCAACATTTATTCAATCAGTACAGTAGAATGTATTATCCAAATCATATGAGAATTTCACATTGAAATGGTAGACTCATGCTATTCTTTTTTAGTGTAGCTCTCACATCTTATCTGTTCTCAGTAGTATATGGCTCTGTGTAAGTTGATTGAATTGCCATAATGGACACCAGAGGCAGGATGTTTGAAGGCAGGTACATTGATTTACTCACAGTCTGGGGGCTGGATATCTAAAACTCAGGTGTGTGTTAGGTTAAACTTACTTTCTTGTGTGAACTATAATCTTGAATTGCTTCTTGCGGAAGTTTAACTTGTCTTTATCTCCTCAAGGTGGAAAGGAAGAGAGATTAGGTGTTTCCAGTGGAGGAGGAATGGTATACTGAGGAAAAGACAGAAAAGCTGATTTAGAAACTCTTATTTTATTATTACCTGAATGTCAGCAATCTGGGAAATGCTCTATTGTTGGGGGTCCTGTATTAACTCTTTTATGTGCCACCACTTCTAACAGAAGACAGTCCAGAGACTGTATTAGCTACCTCTTCAACATACACCCTTTTTGATATGTCAAGACACATACAGGTGCGGTTAGCATAGATAGGCAACGTCTGTTAATGTTTTGGCCTATTCCTGTGTTTTCTGATTCTAAACAATAACACTGTTCATAAATAAAATTCAGGCTTCTTAGTCCACAAGGCTCTGAGTCCTCTGACCTCATGCTTTTTTCTCTCATAGGTCAGTCTTGTTTACTTGTCATGGCACACCCGTTTCAGGCCCTTTCACACAGAGTTGTTTTCTTGACACAAATATACTTATGTCCCAAAGACTTTATTTCCATTCCCTGTCAAATTGTGGAGATGGGAGTTTTACACATTAACTTTGACAAAGATAATTAAGTTCAGTCCACAATAAAGAGGGTATCTTAGTGTAATCTACTTATGCAATAGATCATGGACTTGTTAAAATTAGTCCTAATTTTATGAGAGATTAATCTTCTTAATACATGATTTATTATGAAGAATTGTGATCTGAGTGAAGTGAATATTCTTTTTCCCAAATCACTTCATTTGTATCAAATGTAGTTCTTACCCAGAGTCTTCCATCCCACTTCTTTCATATTCTTTCCAGGGTGTATAGTGAGCTAGGTTTATGCTGTAACCTTTAAAAGGCCATCTGATATCACCAGAGACTGCCCACTCTCAGAAATCAGACTGTTCTATCTCCATTATAATCTGAATAGTAATTGTTGAAAGATAATCAATCCATTTAGAATTTAAGATTACCCACCTTTAATTTGAAATGAATGAAATTACTAATATGTAATTTAATAACATCATACGGTTAAACAGTTATTTTGTATCTCAAGATTTATAAGCTTCTCATGTTTTAGACTATGAAGGAATCAGGTAGCAATATGAATTAACCTTAGAACATTTTCCTTGTTTGGTGACTTAAAGTAATGAAATATAATGCTTTCCATGATAATATACTGATCATTACACCATACCCTGGTCCCAATTGAAGTGGGGAGCATCAATTTGTCATACTCTGACTGTAGCAGATATGTTACATATGACAAATGATGAACATATTCTAAACTCTTGATTAGAACAATATAGTCTCTAAGCACTCAATTTACATCCTATGATAGTGTCATCATCAATAGGAAGTGATATAATAGTGAAACAACTGTATCCTATCTGCCTAATTTAATTTTGCAATGTTGACTGATTGAATTAAAGTCATTTCCATATGAAAAGCACAACCTACTTTTTAAAACCATTTTCCAGATGCTGCTTTTAGTTATAATATTAATAAATCAAACAATTGTTGGTTTTTCTTTGGAGGGTTATATTTCTATAGATTGATATTTATCTTTGCTATACCTCTGCTAAAAAGAGCCCAACAGACTAATTTAACAGTTAAAGTAGCTTTTAATTATAGAATTATTAATAGTATATTTTTAATCATTTGTTCATAAATATATTTCTACTTTTATTCCTATATTATGAGTTTTTATTTCTTGAGAGAGTTTAAAATATCATAAATTTCTTATTTAAGATATAATGTTTTGGGGCCCGGGAGATAGCATGGAGGTAAGGCCTTTTGCCTTTCATGCAAAAGGTCATCGGTTCGAATTCCGGTAACCCATATGGTCCCCCGTGCCTGCCAAGAGCAATTTCTGAGCATGGAGCCAGGAGAACCCCTGAGCACTGCCGGGTGTGACCCAAAAACCACACACACACACAAAAAAGATATAATGTTTTGGAAAGTATATGAAAGAAATATACCCATAGTACTGATATCATTAAGAAGCTATGAATATATATACTTTGATTAAATATAATGATATATATCAAAACTGGAAACCATTGAATTAGTGATACGATATACTTTATTTAAACATTTATGATTATGTATATTATTTTCTAAGTAATTTCAGTCACATTTTTATAATTTAATAGAGCATTCCAGAATGGAAAAATTCTAAAATGATTTTTTAAGTTGTAGTAAGAATTGCTGTTTGCTCTTGTTTACAGACACAACAGAGACTACAAAGATAGTACATAAACTAAGGCTCTTGTCTTGCATTAAAACAACCCTTATTCCATCCCCAAAACACTATATGGTCCCGTGAGCATGTCTAGAATTATCTCTGAGTATAGAGCTAGGAGTAAATCCCCAGTATGAACCGGTGTGGCCCCAAACCAAACAAATGAAATGAATGCATATATAAAGTTCATTATTCACCGAAAGCTGATGTTAACTATTGATGGTACTCTTTTATTCATTATTTTCTTTTTAAATGTCTTTAAGCACCATGCTCTATTTATTTTAATGGGCTTTTTGTCTTTATAGCAATTTGTGATCATTATTTTTATCTGGGATGATTTTCAATAATTGTGAATATCAGTTACGAAATATGCATTTAAATAGTCATACCAAATAATGTTTCATGATGTAAAAATAAAGTGCTGTACTTAAACCAGTAAAAATGTTATTTATTAACCAAAACAGGTTGGCGTGCTTTTTTTCTATTTTCTCATTAAAGTGTATTTTATTTTTTAAATATCTTTTTATTTAAACACCACTATTACAAGGTTGTTTATAATACAGGTTTTTTTTTCATATGAAGTTGTTCATGATTGAATTAGAGTCATACAATGAATAACAGCCTTCACTAGCATGCATTTCCCACTACCTATGTTAACAGTTTCCCATTTACTATCCCTGATGCCTAACTCCCTTTCCACCCTCCCTCTGCTGCCTGTATCTATGACAGGCGTCTCTCTCTCTCTCTCTCTCTCTCTCTCTCTCTCTCTCTCTCTCTCTCTCTCTCCCTTTTTTCTCTCTGTCTCTCTCTCTTCCAATCACTCTATTTTTGTAACATTATGGTTTGTACTACTAAAAATGAAGGGGTCCTATGGATGTCCTTTGCATACAAGACCATATATATTTTAATTGCTCTCTCCATTCTTTGTGGCAAACTACCTACCATGAATGGTCCTTCTGATTTTTTTTTTTTTTGGTTTTTGGGTCACACCTGGCACTGCTCAGGGGTTACTCCTGGCTCCATGCTCAGAAATTGCTCCTGGCAGGTACGGGGGACCATATGGGGCACCGGGATTCGAGCCGATGACCTTTTGCAGGAAAGGCAAACGCCTTACCTCCATGCTATCTCCCGGGCCCCGGTCCTTCTGATTTTCATCTCTATTGTCTTTGGATATCATCCCCACACAGACATTTGTTTTACTTACATCCGAGTAATAAATGAGATTATTCGGTTTATTCTTCTCCCTCGGATTCATTTTTCTTGGCATAATACTTTCCATGTTCATCCAGTATAAGAAAAATTCATGACTTCATTCTTTTCTAACTGTGTATTTGTGCCAGTTTCTTTAGCTACTCATTTTGTATTTATCTATTAATAATTTTTATTGTGGTCAACACTAATTATAAATCTTTCACAGTAATATTTAAGGAACATAGTGACATTGAATCAAGGGTATTCCTATCACCAGTTTTGTCTTCCCTTCAGCCCTTTTCCTATAACCCCCCTCCTTTGACCACCCTATCCCCCTGGATTGCAGTATAACTGCTAGTATAACTGGTTCTCTGATATAGCTTGTTGAAGAATGGGTATCAATTCTGTTGTCATTAACTTGGGGTTTGGTGTTTAAATCTGATCCTTTTTTATTTCTGATCAATATTCATATGACTGTTTGGTTCTGGTATCATTCATTTTTTTACCCCCTCAATTTATGAGGCAGAACAAGATGATTCAAGTTATGTGGTTCTTTATCAAAAAAAAAAAAGGAAAAGAAAAATCAAACAAAAAACCCAGGAGGAGTCCATCTAGAGGTTATATGTATTTTTATTATTTTTTTGGCCACACCATGTGATGTTAAGGGGTTACTCGTGGCTATGTGATCAGAAATAATTCCTGGCTTGGAAGACCATTTGTGATTCTGGAGGTTCGAACCGCTGTCTGTCCTAGGCTAGCACACAAGACAGATGCCTTACCACTTGTGCCATTGCTCCAGCTGCATAAATATCAATATAAAAAGAAGAAAAGGGGCCAGAGCGGTGGCACAAGTGTTAGGACATTTGCCCTGCACGTGCTGACTCAGGATGAACCGCAGCTCTATCTCCTGGCCTCCCATATGGTCCCCAAAGCCAGAAGCAGTTTCTGAGTGCATAGCCAAGAGTAACCCCTGTTCTTCACTGGATATAGTCCAAAAAGAAAACAAAAAAATTAAAAAAAAAAGTAAGAAGAAAGGAAAAAAAGATGAAAATATAAGGAAAAAATTACAAAAAAACAAACACCAACAACAAAAACAAATAGCCACTCATTGCTTGTCTGTCCTCTGGGATGTTTCCAGGTTCTGGCTCTTGTAAATAGTGCTAAATAAACATAGGTATGCAGAAGGTATTTTTGTGTTGTGTTGTGTTGTGCGTGTGTGTGTTGATAGTGTATATCCGTAGAAGTCATATTGATGAATCATTTAAGAGCTCAATTTCTGATATCTTTAAAAAATATTTATATATTTTTCAAAAAAGGCAGGACTAGATGGCATTCTCACCAACAGTGAATGAAAATGCTTTTCTCCCCACATCAATGCTAGTGCAATAGTTCTTTATTATGTGTGCCAGTACCTGTGTAAGATGATACCTAATTGTTGTTTTAATTTGATGATTAGTGATGTGGAAATTTTTTCATGTGCCTTATGGCCATCTGTATTTCTTCTGTGAGGAAATGTTAGTTTATTTATACTCCCATTTTTTGAATGAGTTTAGAATGTTTTTATTTTCTAGTTCAATTTTGTCAGTACCTTAATCGTCTTAGATAGCCCTTGATCAGATAGGTATTGGGTGAATAGTTTTTGCTATTCAATGGGTAGCCTTTGTATTCTAGTTACTGTTTCTTTAATTTATTTATTTATTTATGCTACACCCAGTGACCCTCAGGGGTTACTCCTGATTATATTCTCAGAAATCGCCTCTGTCTAGGGGGACCAAATGGGACATCTGGGATCGAACCAGGTCTTTCCTGGATCTGCTTTCTATGCTATTGCTCCAGCCTCCGTTTACTGTTTCTTTTGGAGTTCAGAAGCTTCTCAGTTTAATGCTGTCTTATTTGTTTATAGATGCTTCCACTTGCTTGGACAGTAGTGTTTCCTCCTTGAAGATGCCTTTATCTCAATGTCATGCAGTGTTTTGTCTATGTTTTCTTCTATTTACCTTATGGTTCCTATATGACTTCTAGATACCTAATATCAAGGTTATTAATACATTTTGATTTGACATTTTTATTAGTGTGAAAGAGAGGTTCAGTTCACCTTTTTGCATGTAATTGATCAATTTTTCTAAAAACACGTGTTGAATCCACTCTCCTTGCTTTGTTTTGTATTTGTTTTCCCTTTATCAAAGATTATTTTGTTGTATACCTAGGGTTCTGTCTCATAATACTCAAGTACATTTTATTGCTGTGAAGGTATGACTTTATTTCAACCATTTTAAGGGAGTTGTTTGCTTGAATGACATTCCTCCTACTTTGAGTATACTTTTGCTCTGACTATTAATATGTGTTTCTTGCAGGCAGAAGAATGTTGAGTTCAACATCTTGACCATTTTTCCTCTCGATGTCTTTTAATTGGTGCATTTAGTCCATTGACATTGAAGAGATGTTTATCATTGGATTAAGTATCATCCTATTGTAGGAATTTGTTGTGTTTATTGGGTCTTTCTTGGCTTAGACAATTTAGCTCTTCTTTTAAGGTTGATTTTGTGTCAGTAAAGTTACTGAGAAATTTTTTTATCCATGCATCTGGATATCCTTTCTTCAAACCTGAAAGAAAATCTGGCTGAGTGAAATTATTCAGCAAAGCATTCATTTCACTGAGTTTTGTCACTGTATCCCACCACTGCCTTATGACTCTGCACTCAGAATTCGAATAGTCCTGATCTGAATCTGAGGACCATATGTGGTACTGAGTAATAAATCCATGTCAACCCTGAACAAATCAAATGTACTGTCTATTGTACATCCCAACAATATTTTTCATGCAAAAGACTTCAACTAATCATTTGATTCCAATCCATTTTCTTCCTTAGAGTTAGAGAGGTTGGGACTGGAGTTAATACAAATGTTAAGGCATTTTCTTTGTAAGCAACTGACCTCAATATAATTTCTGGAATTATATGTTCCCTTGAGTACTACCATGAGCTACCCAAAAGCACATAGCTAGAAAAAGTCCTGAGCACTGCCTGTTGTGAATCACAAAACAAAATAAAAGTTATAATATTTTCAAGGAGGTCACTCAATCTAGAAGCCCCTGGGGAGAGGGTGGAGGATAGGGGAGGCAGGATGGGAAGGGAGGTGGAGGGAGGACAACTCGGTGATGGAAATTCCCCTGATTCAATGTTTATATGTAACTGGAATATTACTGTTAATGATATGTAAACAACTATGATTAAAATAAAAATTATAAAAAATACTTCAAATCATTTTAATAACTTATAAAGTAGCTGACATAAACAATAAACTTCAAAAGAAATGACCTAGAAATATATCACCTAAATATAAATCACATTGGTATAATATTAATTATATATTTAAATTAAATAATATATATGACAAATATGTCAAACTTTAAGAATTTAATTATTAAATTGTTGGCTTGTAGGACAATTCAAGTGGTGAGTCATATGCTAATATATATGAAGCACTGTGTTTGAATTCTGGATCACATATCCACACACACTCATTCACATAAATACAAACTTCATATTACCTAGGTTGTCTCCTCTCCTATTTAAAATATAAATAAATCTTTATTTTACCTAATAATATATTATAAATTTAAAGTAGAGTTTTGCTTTTTACATACTTGAAACAGATTAACTAGAAACACAAAAATCATTAGCAATAAAGCACAATTTTATTAACAATAATTATAGAATAGCTATTGATTGAATTTCATATAGTTTTGTTTTATTCTTTATAATCATCTTTAAATAAAAAAGTAAAATACTTCATTTGTAAAATTTCCTAGAGCTTAAAAAATATAGTCACTGTGGTAATCTGAAATAGAAATGACAAAGATAAATTCTAACTTTGCCTATTCATTTGTGTATCTAATGTGTTATTATACCATTCTAAGTATCTTCTGTGTATGTATTTAGATATGTCTCCTTTAAGAAATGTAAACATCTTTTTGTCATGTGAATGAAATAGCATATTCTGACTAGTAATTGTGGTTATAAACTTTTAATATATGGAATCTAAAATTTAAACAAATGTAGCATTGTTTCATTTTGAATAAATCATTAAAATACAGTATTGAAAATGGGAAAATAAAGACTATACTTTTAGGGATCATTTCTATAGATTGAAAATGGAAAATAGTGCAACTTATCTTGTCTACCTCTAGGCTATTATAAGTTGTCCCATGAAATATGTCCTCTAGTGTTTTATTTTTCTCATAAATAGTCATTCTGATTCTTATTCAGTGCATACTGAGTAATTTCAATGTTCCCCTTAGCAAATACATGCACTTGACAGACTCCTAGTACTTTTAAAACTTATTTTAAGATAGTTGTTTTAATATATACATGCCACCAACCGTAGTCAGCAGACATAATTTGCTCTTCAAAAGTAAATTAAATAATATCTACAGATTGCTCAACTATAATTGGGAGACAAAGATATATTTCCACTGACTATTTTGTAAATACACTTTTATCAGAACATAGCAAGATACATACATATTTATACTGTAACTAACATAATTTAATTGCCAATATTTTACAAAATTGCAATTTATATTCACATCACTTATCTGAAATTATTAAATTGTGACTATGCATTTTTTCTATTAGCAGTTAGTAATTTTATTTAATGTCTCTAAATTGCTAACATTCTCACTTTTTAAGTAAAAATGAATAACTCCATAGCAAAGGTTTCTATAGAAAATATTTTAGAATAAGAGCAGTGACCTCTCTTTAGCCTATTCCAGATGCAACTGTTCCTGCTGTGGGCATCATGCATGAACTTTCATCCCTTACAATCTTAAAAAGACTATATGCATGTAATATCCACAGTGAAGGCTTTCTTGTGTTTTTAATAAAAGAATTAAACTTTGCAGGAAAGTGAAAAGAAAAGTTGTTCTTAAAAAATAAAACATCATAGTATAGGTAAAAAAAACCTGTAGGGATTCAACAGTACTTGAAAGATCACTTTTAAGTATTCTTGATCTAAATGATCTAAGGGGATTGTGAGAATTAATGAATAGTGGGTTGCAGACTAGGTCAAAACAGAATTTTTCTACCCTATTACCCCTGAAAGTTTTTTTTTTTCTGTAGAATCACATCTTAGTTCTCTATCTGGGATTTAGTCACTTGATTATTTGCATTTCAAATAGTTATTAAAATACCACAGTTTATAGAAATCGAAGACAATTATAGAATTAAATATATTCCCTTTCAAATATACTAGAATGCCAATGTATTAAAATTTAAATTAAAATGTAAATTATGGTATTTAATATATATTATTATAATTAGATATAAATCTATATAAAACACTATTCGATGCAGTGGAGAGAGAGCAAAACTGAAAGTTCCATCTTGCTGTATTTACTTGAATATAAAATTACCCAAAAAGAAATTCATTAAATCATTTAATCAATCACAAAAATCATATAAAAATAATTTAAAATATATGTCAACCAATAATTGTGAAGCAAAGGGAAACAAAAATATCATGAGGGTACTTTAATAAAGCATATTAAATTATATACTCCCTACACTAGGATGCATTATTTCAGATGAGAAAAAGCAAACAAGTTTTAACTCTTTTCAGCAAATTATGATAAAGGACCAGATTATGACATGATTTCTTTCTTGTTGTAGGTGTCAAGCCTATAAAATAACTATTTCTCCTGGTTCTCTTCTTCCATATAAGAAATGAATATAGACTTGAGTTGTTTTTGTGTTCGATGTTCAGTCTGGTAAAAATGACTAAAATCTAAAGAATTATTTATTTAAATAGCAAATATAAGGATCTTTTACTTTCAGTGGAAATGAGTATAATACATTGTAAAAGTATAACTGTGATTAATGTATAGGCAAAAATGTATTTTAGGCCCTCTAAATTTTTCTCACTTTGTTATTTGTTATCTCTTACTAGATAGAAAGTTAAAAATGGATTTAGATAGCATGGAGGTAAGGCGTTTGCCTTTCATGCAAAAGGTCATCAGTTTGAATCCCGGTGCCCCACATGGTCCCCTTGCCTGCCAGGAGCAATTTCTGAGCATGAAGCCAAGAGTAACCCCTGAGCACTGTCGGGTGTGACCCAAAAACCGAAAAAAAAAAGAAAGAAAAGAAAAGAAATGGATTTAGAAAAAAATAACAAGTACAAATGGGGCCTAAATTAACTTCCACATATTATTTGAAAGTTTTTTCTCACAGGGTTATTCTAAATTCACAAAATCAAGTATTACAAATTGGTTGAATGATAAGATGATTTTGATACTAAGTTAAGAGTAGAGTAAGCTTACCATATCGTGTTTTCTTTCCAATTGCCTTTTTTCATAGAACAATGTAGGTTATATTATATCTAGTTGTCTCTGAGTAAAAGATCCTGAAGTTTTTACATAAATGATTCTAGAATAAAATCGCTGTTAAATCCTGGAAAACAAGTTGTCTCTGCATATAAAAGCAAAAAAGCAGAATGATGTTCACAACCATGCAGGCTCTTAAGCGGCTAACAATTGGATGGTCTTCTAAGAGCAAAATCCTTCCTCTCTCATAAGCAGTATTTGTTACTAACCTAAGGAGCATTTCAAAGTTAGAACTTTAAAGTTGAAGCATTAGAGTAATGATGCTTTTGAGGTTAAAATTAGCTGTGTTCAATGGAGATGAAGTTTAATTGCACAAGACAAAAAAGGTCTATATATCTTCTGTTAACTATCATGCATATCTTAAAAACACTGTCCTGAATTCTTTTAAGTTTAGAGATTATATTTTATATTAGTTTATTGTTTTTTATCTTTTTGCTGCATATGTAATACTGAAATAATGCCCTGTTCATGATTTTTCATACTCCTAAGTATGTATTGATTACTTATTTGCTATAGCTTTCTTTGCCTTGTAACTGGGGTAGTGTGTTCTCATTAGTTCTAGTATCACTCTAAATTATCTGTTTTCAGAAACACAGAAATATTCAAACGTGGAAAAACAAGCAAGAATAAGTCTCAGATGTTATAAGAATTATGCACGATAAGACGTATTTCAGTGTTTAATTTAGGAAATATCACTGTCTTCTTTTTACTATATATCTGTGAACTTTACTATGTGAAGCCGCAAGCCATTGCCCCATATTCCTTAAAAATTCAAATTTAAGTATGTTGATTTGTATGGAGTAGAGAGACTGTTCAGTTGATATATACCAAAAACTGCTTTGTATTTAATATGTAGTGCATTTGTAAAATAAGTTTAACAATTATATAAATTGGTTAAAAAGAGCATCACCGGGTGTGGCCCAAAAAGCAAACAACAACAGCAACAACAAAAACCCTACAAACAACAGATGAAGGGACTCACTGTACTCTGCAATTATTTTCTTTTTTAAAATAATTTAGTGATTTTATTGAGATATACTGTATGTATATCAAAAAACTGAATATCTTTTTTAAAACCATGGCCATTATGTAATTTTAGAACATTGTGATCCTCTCCCCTCTGCAAAGAACGCACTTCCGTCAATAATGTATCCCCCAAATCTTTGACTCTAACCAGTAATGGCTAATCTTTTTGAGCCTGAGTGTCCAAACTGCCGCACAATGCCTGGTCATTCCAATGGTCAGTCCGGCCCTGTTGCCAGGTGAGCTGCAAAGCAGACACCAGCAGCGCCGCATATCATAATTGTGGACCTTCCCGCGTGCCAGCTGCAAGGCCGTCGCCACTGCTGGCATACATGCCATAGGTTGGCCATCGAGGCTAAGCAATCATTATCTCCTTTCTACCTCTACAGATTGTTACCACTAAGAATTTGCCTGACTTGTTTATTAAACATATTTTTCCTTATTTAAGCACCAAATAACTACAAACATATTTGTAGTTGGGTTCCAGTCATAAAAGTGCACTCCCCTTTACCAGTGCAACTTTTCTGCCACTACTACTCCCCATTTGCCTCCCCCCCCACACCTTCTGCCTGTCTTTGAGACAGGCATTCTATTTCTCTGACTCACTTACATTGTCATGATAGTTGTTGGTGTAGTTATTTCTCTCTAATTGTACTCACCCCTCTTTGTGGAAGCTTCCAATTGTGGGATGATCCTTCCAGTCTTCGTTTTTTAATCTGAGTATTCTTACCATATTGTATACTATTTTTTCTTAAATCCCACAGATAAGTGAGATTGGAATTATTACATAATACAGTGGAATGTGTAAAATTTGTGGATTATTTCTGCTGCCTTTTGTTCATTTTTATGATTTTTATAACTAGTTTGCTTTTTTATGATTTTGGTCACATACACTGTGTTTATAGCTTACTTCTGACTCTGTTCATAGATCATTTCTGGTGGGGCTCAGATAACCATATTTAGTGCCAGAAATCAAACTTGACTCAGTTACATGAAAAGTAATTATTTCCATGGTATTATCTTTCTAGCCACCTGACACTAACCACATGTTGGTACTACCTCTCTAGTCACATCATATTTTTACTTAATTATCCATTAATTACACTGACAATTTAAACCTTGAATTTTTTAAATGCCGTATATCATATCAAATTTAACAAACTGTTTTCTTTTACATACATCTCATTTTATAGTTTAGCACACTATCAAGATACTTTTTCTTTTTTGGTTTTTGGGTCACACCCAGCAATATTCAGGGGTTCCTCCTGGCTCTATGCTCAGAAATCACTCCTGACAGGCTCAGGGGACCATATGGGATGCTGGTATTCAAACCACTGATCTTCTGCATTGCAAGGCAAAAGCCTTATCTCCATGCTATCTCTCTGGCCCCAGGATACTTTTTCAAACAAAATGCATTTTAAAACAAAATTTGAAGTGATCAAATGAGAAACTAACATGGTTTGGATATTTAGTTCTGTCCTTCTTAGCACCACCAAGGTACCTGAATCCTCTTAGCCCCATCCAACATTATTTCTTTGCACTGATGTTCCAAGAGTCCATTTCAGACCTCCCTACCTAAGCATACCATCTTAATAGACACTTTTTTGAGTTTGGTTGTTAAAGTTTGGGCATCATGATTTTAGTGTTGCTGACTCCATGGTTTGGATATTTAGTTCTGTCCTTCTTAGCACCACCAAGGTACCTGAATCCTCTTAGCCCCATCCCACATTATTTCACATGTCTTTTTCTCACTCTGCTCTATTTATTTTCTTCTTCTCACTGTACTCTGGGATTTAAAATGTTCTAGACAACCTTCACTTAAGCCATTGTTCCTTCTAAATACAATTATTCTAATATCTTTGTTCATAATACCACATATAAATGATATCATCCTATATTTATTGTTCTTCTCTGGCTTACTTCATTTTGAATGATATCTTTCATTTCTATCCATGTTGCATTGATTTTTATGATTACATCATTCCATATATCTGTGTTGTATTTTTTTAAATATATTTACCACATCTTCACAATCCATCTGTTGAACATCTAGGTTGATTCCAACTCTTAACTTTTGTACTAAGTATTATGACTAATAGTGCTGTGTTTATGTCATTTGGAATGAATTTTTTTTTCCTATACCAGGAATAAATACACCAAAGTGGAATTGCTGGGATATATAACAGGTCATTAGATTAATGAAACTCCTTCAACTATTTTCTTTTTTTTTTTTTTTTTTTTTTTTTTTTTTTTTTTTTTTTTTTTTTTTTTTGGTTTTTGGATCACACCCGGCAGTGCTCAGGGGTTACTCCTGGCTCCATGCTCAGAAATTGCTCCTGGCAGGCACGGGGGGATTCTATTAGACAAAACTCCTAAAAGCAGAGGGATGAGAGCTACTTTTTCATCATGTCCCTGCCAAACAGACTCTTGGCGCTAATTTTGATATGTGCCATTTTCAATGGTAAAATGTTATGACATCTTGATTTGGATTTCTCTAATGGTATGATGAGCTTTTTTTTTTTTTTTTTCATTTTTCTTTGTCCCTCTACTGTTGTTTCTTTTCTTTTCTTTTTTAGTTTTTGGGCCACACCCAGTGACGCTCAGAGCTTACACCTGACTATGTGCTCAGAAATTGCTCCTGCGTGGGGAACCATATGAACACCGGGGGAACAAACTGCGTTCCATCCTATGTTATCGCGAACAAGGCCAATGCCTCACCACTTGTGCCACTGCTCCAGCCCCTTATTGTTATTTCTTGAAGAAGTCCTCTCCCTGTTTTTTATCGGATTTTTAGATTTTTGGTGTTTAATTTTTGTGATAACTTTGTATATTTT
Organism: Crocidura indochinensis; assembly: GCA_004027635.1. Classification (NCBI taxonomy): domain Eukaryota; kingdom Metazoa; phylum Chordata; class Mammalia; order Eulipotyphla; family Soricidae; genus Crocidura; species Crocidura indochinensis. The sequence goes on along the minus strand of PVKC010017519.1, from coordinate 2,981 downwards.
TTTTGGGGGGTCACACCCAGCAGTGCTCAGGGGTTACTCCTGGCTCCATGCTGAAAAATTGCTCCTGGCAGGCACGGGGGACCATATGGGGCACCGGGATTCGAACCGATGACTTTTGCATGAAAGGCAAACACCTACCTCCATGCCATCTCCCGGGCCCCAACTTTGTATATTTTGATACTAAACCTTTATCTGATATGCTAAGTACAAATATTTTATACAACTCAATAGAAATATTTTAATTATAGCCCATGATTCTTCTTATCAAACAGCCACTTTTTAATTTAATATAGTCCCATTTGTTTGTTTTGATTCTAAAGCCTTTGCCATTGGCATCCTATTCAACAATAATACCCCAATTATACATTCAATTGAGTTTTGACAAATGATTCAAGAACATGAAAAATAATAAATATTCCCTCTTTAACAAATAGAATTGGGACAATTGGATAACCATGTGTAAGAAATTAAAACTGGATCCATATTTCACAACCTACATAAAAGTTAAGTTGATATGTTGCAAAGGTCAGACATGAATATATAAAGAAGAAAACTTATTTAAAGTATTTTAGTAAAAAGTTATATATACATAGTTTCTAAAATAGCCGTTCAATTATTTTTATTGATAATAGGACAACATCTGTTTGATAGTTTGAGTTTGATGAAGTCATATGAAATGAAGTCAGAAGAAAATGTCATCTTGAAGAAATGAAATACTATAACTATTTTTATCATATAACTGTGACTTTTCAAGTTGTTTATAAAACAGCCTTTATATGGGTTGTTTTTTTTTTTTTTTTTTGGTTTTTGGGTCACACCTGGCAGTGCTCAGGAGTTACTCCTGACTCAATGCTCAGAAATTGCTCCTGGCAGGCACGGGGGACCATATGGGGCACCGGGATTCGAACCAATGACCCTTTGCATGAAAGGCAAATTCCTTACCTCCATGCTATCTCCCGGGCCTCAATGGGTTAAATATTAAAATACCAATCACACCACTCTGTGACTTCCCCCTCATGAGTGTCCCTATTTTCCCAAGTACTACCATAGTTTCAGATACAAATTTACTTCACTTTGTTTGTTATAACTCAAAGGCAAGTGGTATTACAATATTTATTCAATAATGGTCATTTTGAAATGATATTTATATCTCTTTGAGGTGTTGTTAAAATCTGTGTCTAAGAATTTACCTGGACTAATTCATGCAAATTGAGCATTTTGCATCACTGTTTAGCCTCACTGACCTTGGTAGTGATCAGATTTCCTTTTCCATCATATTTCTCATCAGATTTCCTGTGTTAACGAAGGTTAAAACTATAAAATTTTAAACTGCAATTGGCTATGTTATCATGGATTTATTGACCTGAAGCAAATTTGATGGTTTGGCAGTTTTATAATGTTAAGCCACAGAGATGGGCCATTTCTGTTGGAGGGTGTAGTAGCACTGGGCTGCTACTGTTCAGTCAATACAGAGGATCTGTTTCTTCCTCCTCCCTGTTTCTGAGAAATATTAACCTAGGATGTATTGGTGACCATGGTTTTGCTTTGAAGCTTGGTTAGGAGCTGTGCCATTTTTCTGCAAGCATAAGCAAGTCTGCTAAATTTTATAGTGGTTGGATAAATGTGAAAAATTCAGCCCAACTACATTCTCAAGATAGTCCCAAATGTTTCAACCCCATAGTCTTATTCCACCTGAGAAAGTTTAGTTGCTCTTAAGATTTGACTTTAGTGTTTGAGTTTTTTTTTTCCTGTCAGAGGATATGTGTGACACTGGGCAGCTATGGTTCATATAGAAAGTAAAATTTGCCCTTCATCCATTCAGAGAATACTGAAGAAGTATCAGCTCAGAGAAGATTATCTGGCACTTTAGATGGTCATTAGTTTCTTCTTGAGGTTAGTAGAGGAGCTGTCAAGACACTAGTTTTGTATGTTTGTTCTCTTAATTAAATCTGTTAAAGTGAAATAGACACAGTAATCTTAGAGAAGGAAAGGAAACTTATAACATTACTTTTTGAAATAAAAACTAAAATATATACTTCAGAAAGCGTACTTAATACATAATATAAATAGGCACACATAGGTTTTAAACAACATAGAAACTAGACTTTATATATACTTGCTAGACATATTGTTGAATACAAAGTTAAGAAAAGATATCTGTTCTGAGTTAGTGTGTCCACAAATCTGTTTAAGTCTATCACACAGTTCTTAGTATTTTCAATGTATCCATGACTTTGGCCAGTGGGGAAAATCAAATTTCAATCTGGATGCCAATCAGGAAGTAGCTATTTCTGAAACTATTAACTTCCATCTCTGTTGCATGATTAGAAACATAGAATATGAGCTATTGAGAGGATATAAATAGGCAGCAAGCCAATGTGATTTATAAACAAAAAGCAGAAAAGCACAAAGGAGCAGAGGTGAAAGCAATATGAGACAGAAAGATAAAGGCAGAATTTGGAAGCGAAAGGAAGAATAGTCATAGAACAATAATAGAAAAAACATTTCTGACAGTACTCACTTAATCAAATTTTTTTTTGAATGAGATGGAATGGATATTATTAGAATTTATTATATTTTTCCAACTTTCCTATATATATAACTAAGCCAAACATAATTTTCCCACAAATTATATTTTTGATTTTGGGGCTGGAGTGATAGCACAGCAGTAGGACCCGACTGACACAGGGCTGACCTCGATTCAATCCCCTGCATCCCATGTGGTCTTCCAAGCAAGGAGCAATTTCTGAGAGCATAACCAGGAGTAAACCCTGAACGTCACTGGATGTAGCCTAAAGTCCTCAAAAATTAAAAAAGTTGGGGGCCGGGCGGTGGCGCTGGAGGTAAGGTGCCTGCCTTGCCTTGCGCTAACCTAGGACGGACTGCGGTTCGATTCCCCGGTTCCCCATATGGTCCCCCGTGCCTGCCAGGAGCGACTTCTGAGTGAATAGCCAGGAGTAACCCCTGAGCGTCACCGGGTG